>NJDC01005495.1:5503-29494 GCA_002245475.1 Calephelis virginiensis
TATATCTTGTCGACAGGATCAAAGACATAGTGTTACCGGATCGGTGTAGATTAGTTTCTTTGGATGTAGAAAGTTTGTTCTCAAATGTCCCTTCAGAAGAGTGTATAAATTTAATGGAAGAAATGTTAATATGGCAGCGTCAACAACCAGGCGAAATAAATGAAATTGTAGACATGACCAGAACTTGTATGAAACAAAATTATTTTAGGTACAATTCTCATTACTATATTCAAAAGGAGGGTCTAGCCATTAGTTCTCCCCTTAGTCCTTTGATGGCCGAGTGTTTTATGGATAACTTTGAAAGACAACATATTGTAGGTAAAAATCATATATTATATTATTACAGATACGTGGACGATATAATCATATGTTGGACTGGTACAGAAAGACAACTGGACGTTTTCGTTAACAATCTAAATAAGAAACACCCCAAAATTAAATTTAAATTAGAGATCGAAGAAGAAAATTCGTTAAATTTTCTCGATCAATATATATCATAAATATAGATCATAAATAGGGTTCAGTGTTCTGAATGTAACGGCACATACATAGGTCAAACAGGTCGGAGTTTTCAAACACGTTACGAAGAACATATAGCGGCGTTCAGAAATAAACATTTCGATAAATCCCATTTTGAAAAACATCTTTTGGAAGCTGGTTACAATTTGGCTAGTGATCACTCCTTCGAAATGATTCATACTCGTGAAAAGGGAATTAGGCTAAATATTTTAGAACAATTAGAAATCATAAAACACAATAATGTGTCCAGAACATTGTTGAATGAACTAATAAATATAAATCGAATTCCCCATTATTACGAATTTTTAGCAGCAATCGAGTCGCACAGAATTCCACAATCGATTCGTGAAGCGGTTACGAATAATTGATATTGGGGGGTTTTCTATATAAGGCGCAATCGAGGCGGCGGCAAATCACTCGTGTGTCGTTGTTTGTACGGTACGGTCGAATTCTTTAAGAAAAATATTCTAAGATCGTCAGATCATAAAACAATACAGCCACTCACGAAGGAAATGTAATGTTGAATAACTTTAACTACGTCATTTCCTCCCGAAAAAAAATGTGCTGATTGTTGATATGATCCTGTAAGTAATAAAACAAATCAGCTGGCAGTATGTTGGGGGGAAAACTCGTTAGCTGATACATTTACTTAGGCTATAAATGTTTCTGACTAGCTCCTGCGTTACACCTTCAGGGCATCAGCTGACGAACATTACATCTAGATACAGCCAGCTGACTTATTTATTTATTAAAAACAACACATAAACTATCATCTGATAAATTTTCGTTTGGCAGGAAATCACTGAACACATATATATTTTTTTCCATATTTGTGTGACCAGCTGACGTATAATCCACCATTTTATAATTAGCTGACAATTTTATTTCTTCAAAATCTTACTTTCTTACTTTAATTTTATCAATTTTTTAATCGGGAATAAATGATTAAAAATATTTTTTTATTACGTGTGTGGGCCGCTACCACTGCTCAACCCACCCTAGCCGCAGCTGACGTTTACAACGCTTCATAATGCAACTTTCTGAGGGATTTTACGAGTTATCGACTGAGAGAACTTGGTCGTGATAATCTGTCGCTGGCTCACGAATTATAAGGTGATTGAACTATTTATTACTAATAAACTATAACTCTAGAAACTGGACTAAATTTAAATTTTACGCTTGTTGATGTAAACGTAGACACATAAGACACATAATAGGGAGGTAGACGATGCCCACCCACGAAACTAAACTCGACGCCAATGTTACTCTCTTCCGCTTTTGTAGCTTTATACTGTCATGTTTGTGCCATGTTTTTTTATTCGAAAAACGAAATTTAAAAACTTAATGTCTCGAAACGAGTTTTAGTTTCGTAGTGTAGTCTTGAGCTATCTGCGTCGAATATATTTGTGTCGTGCTCCGGGCGGAAGCATAAGATAGACTTGCACAATAGTCTTTCCGGCCAAAGAATAACTGCGTACCTACATCTGTTGTCTCTGGGTCACGGTGGTCTTTTAACTTTAAGAGAGTCTTGTGTTTTTCCCTTAGTTAAGCAAATTATTTCTTTATTTAGGTGCCAAATGTTTCTTATTTAATGTCCCATTGGCGATAGGTTCATCACCTATCATATCTTCATACATATTTCCTTCCCCATCATCGCTTACGGGCTATACAGAGAGTATCGAGAGATGGGGAGGTCTGTCAGGATCGTGAGCAAATCTCACCTCCCCATCTTCCTCCACGCTCATCTTCCTCCCTTTTCATACTAACACGCCAGTTTCGGAGACTCTTGGACGCTACTTTCAGACGAAACCTTGGTCTACCTAGATGAAACCTTGGTCAAACTTGGTCTCCCTGAATACATACTATATCCATCCACATTATATATAATTCTCGTGCATTAAAATATTTCTGTTAAGTGCTGTTTAGTTAGGATTAAAATTCATAATAATATTAAAAACCCCGTATCTGTTTTAAGTTTAGTGCTAGATTATTATATAAAGCACTACTAATGCCTAACTAAATGTTTGTGAGGCAAATGTTTGTGCATGTCTCGAGTGTTTTCACAGAAAGTGACGTAACGCACCCATCAGGATCGTGTTTGTTAGCCTCTTGCCACAAGCCACTTATCTGGCGTTTCGTGAAGTTTTCTCACGCACTTATGCCTGATTAAACACAATGCCTTTGTGTTTAGCACAATCTTCGGTGTACTCATTTTTGTTGTTATTAAGCGCTGTTTCAGGTTGTTATGTGGCCTATCTACTTTTTCTGTTGCGATAGCCTCACAATACACGACACCTATTGGCATGTACCAGATTATATGCTAAGCATTGAAATATTATTAAAAATACATCTGTACCATAAGAGTTATGGTGTTTAATGGGGATATTAGTAAAATTCACTGAATTGTGGTGAAGAGCTACATGTGTTCAAACCCAAATGGGGTGTTTTGTACGTACATACATACATAATTACATATTTACATATCATCACACCAAGTCACTTAAAGGAGTAGGCAGAGAGTATCAAGTGCCAAATCTCGCGACCCTGACAGACCTCTTTATCTTCCTCCACATACATTACCCCCTTTCATACAAACACCCCGGTTTCAAAGACTCTTGACACCACCTTCGGATAAAACCCAAGCGATTTGATCATGGGATGTCAACTTAGGACTCCCTAGGTACCAACATTCATCCACATTTGCAAATGGCATTGTATATCTGCTTTGTCAATCTTTCATCTGTCATTCTTTCTACATGACCGAATCAAGCATTCTCTTTCTTATTTTAACACCAACACTTTCAATTCCATTTTTTTTGGATCTCACTATTGCGAATGCGGTAAGCGAGCGTAATACCACAATTTTCCATAGCTTTCTCATTTCGACAGCATTTATTCTACTCATGCTTCTTCTGTCATATCCAACTCTCGTCTTCATACAACATCGTTGGGATAATCACATGGAATGTTTGTAGTTCATACCTATTTTTTTACCTATTTCGAAAAGAATAATAAAGAAAATTTAGTCTTCTGTAAAAAATGAATCTCTATTTCCGCTGGTCAAAGCATAACGCCGCACGGATGAATCAACTTTGTCAATTTTTTTTGTTGTGTTAGTTATTGCCAGTTAGGAGAAAGTTCATATGAAATAAAATTTCAATAGTTGTAGGGCAGCCGGTAGACTTGTATATTGGCCTAATATCCCGGCCACAGGGTAGCGACATATTAGCAACATCTATGGTGTCATAGAAAACGGTTTGTTTATTCTATCAGTCCACAGAAAACCTTCCTGCTTCTTTTCAAATACGATATCAATCAAAAGAATACGATATTGCAGATGAAATGTAATACCACAGTAATGTGTAATACTGTGTAATGCATTAATCACGGTACTCTAATCTCGACAGCCTGTGATAAGGTAACACAGTAATAGCTAAAAAAATATCGATACCGTTCGACATAATGAGGTAGATCTTATACGAGGTTTCTCAGTTGCCAGAAGTGTAGCATTCCGGCACATCAGGCATCGCACCTCAAAAGTCGTTAAGGTTCTTGCTCGCTTTCGCTATAACTTAGAAGTAGGTAGGTAGATAGAGAAGCTGTCGACCGACTCGCTAGTCGCGTTCCGTATTTTTTATCGAAAAAATTGTATGTTTGCAATAACTTAAAAAAATTATCAGAAATAATAGATAATATGTTAAGCCCGTTTTATATTAGCGACAAATAAAATAAACTAAACGAAAATAAACGATTAAAATAATATTTTATAAGTTTTTAAATTTTCCCCTTTTTGGTCCGGGTTTTCTGTGTAGATTAGACCATCTGGTCATTACCGAAAAGACCACCGCTAGTGGAACGCTTTGCCGCAACTGGACTGGATATGTACCTATTCACCTTCATACTTATTCCTGTTAACATTGTGATTGTGTTTGACACTATCATGTTACGTTCCGGAGAATAGAGTACACCTGTACCCCAGGCCCACAGGACGGGACGCATCCGGTTTTATGATGTCTGTAGGCCACGGTTGTTTGTTACCTTTAATAGAGCAGTGTCCTTGTTTGCCTGCATAATAATGATTTACAATTATTAATAGTATCTTCACGCCTATATCCCCGAAGAAATAGGCAGAGGCACAACCAGGGCACCCACGACTAGCCGAAGACACTTAAGTCCCACAATGTGATGGGTGGCAAGCCTATCGCCAACCGGGCACATATCCAATCCCGAGCCACATTTTTTATATTAGAACATTGGAATAACCACATTTTCTTTTTGTTGCCCGACCTGGGATTCGAACCTGGGACCTTATGACGTCAAGTCCGACACTGAGGCGATAGACGCTAGAGGAGAAAATTTGAAAAACACCTGTTTTTATTGCTTGACCTGGCGATCCAACCCGGGACCTTTTGAAGTGAAATCCAACACCGGACTACTAGATCACAGAACAATTATAAATAGTTATATCTAATAGCTTTTATCCTTTAAAAGTGTCAGACAAAATTCACCAACGAAAATTTATATGCATCAAAACTGGAAAAACTGCCATTTAAATTTCTTTCGCATCTGTAAAAGTAAAAATGAACTCATCTTAATAGAATTTCATAGCAGCACGGTTTGGTACCATCGCTTTTCCAGTGATAGTTCCAGTTTGGAGGACACATGTTTTATGTAAACTTTCACAATAAGCGATTATCCCAGCCATCCATCCAGCATCTATCAAATTCAAAATAGCTTTAATTACGTAGATCTATACAAAGATTCTTGTAACGCGTCTATATAATTCTAAAAACTAACACCGGACCGGAACGCGGCCACTCACTGAGAAGATCCGGCGACAGAAACTCAGCGGGCTTGTCTTTTTTCTTATAAATCTTTAAAAGTTCATTACATTTATAATTAATTTGTAGAGATTGGTATGAGAAGCATGGGATATGATATGATATGGGATTTACCCAAGCATTTCTGTCTTCTTCGTGAAATCTTACAATAACCCTTACCATACAACTTAATTTTAATGCATTTTCAAAATGTACTATATATATGGTAAGTCTTTAATATGCTCGGGAAGTTTATTATAAAATCATATACATTGGCCCATGAAAGAATAACTGATTCTGTGGAGACGATACTTATGCACAACAAGATTGTTTTTATTCCTTGAATTTACAGCATGTACATCACAATTTTTCTTAAAAAAAAATTAAATTTTTATGGACATATAACAAGTTTTCAAAAAAGCATAGCATCTTTGGTGTGTATAGGCTACGGTTTTCTTACCCTTAGTAGAAAAATCTGTTTATTTACTTTACTTTATGTAAAAAGGACATACGAAGTGTTTTGTAAGGAATTCCATTTACAAACGAATTGAATGGAACGAGTTTCACTCATCAATGTAGAAGCGACCGATTTATTTAACTTCTTCATTGGGATCAATTAACGTTGTTGTGTTCTTGTTCAGGATCGGTACAAAACATTATGTGCCTAATTAAAGATGAAACAATATGACGTTGCGTTTTTACCCGTATTTAAGCTCCTTAATTATCTCATGTCTTTCAATTAAATTATCGGTTTTTTCCCCGTGCTGCTCCGGGCTTCTTTGCAGAATGGACCATCTGCTTTCCTGCCAGGCAGCTCGTAAAAGGTGAGAATTCCAAAAAGGTAATAATCTGTCTCTGTCCTCTCTCGCAACTTAACTGGACATCATATTACCTCTATGTACTCGTACCGTCACAATTTGGTTGTCAATTTCGACTAGAAACCTATTTCTGCTCTCGGTTTAGAGGTTGAGGTAGCTTGGTACCTTACCTATTTACGCCTTTCATGTCTATATGTGAATTTAATGTCTTTCCATCATGAAATCCAATTGTTACTATTCAAAAACCGCATATTTTACTTCGTGCTACATAAATATGTAAAAATATTAGACTTAACTATCTTTCGACGCACAGCTGCAACTACTAAACAAACACAGACGTCTTAGAAAGGGTTTTCGGAATTTCCTGCACTTACAGAAGTAACATACAGCAGACATGACACATACATACATATACATATCCTCTAGCCCAGCGGTCGGCAACCCGCGGGCCGCATGTGGCCCGCCGACGTCCTACTTGCGACCCATGAATGTCTTGAAAATAAGCTATAAATATCAAAATAAATTCATGAACGGTGGTATAATATACGGTGTACAGTGTAGATTCAGCCTTAAGAACGCGCTTCTCTCCGCCCATTTTCATTATTTGTATGGGACATAACCAATTATACGTGGGTATATTTGGCTTCTAGTGTTAACATTACAAATGTGGCCCACCTTTAGTTTATTTTGCCGCCTTGTGGCCCTTGCCTGCCAAAAGGTTGCCGACCGCTGGTCTAACCAAGTAGTATAGGTTACACCGGGAATATCGAGTGTCAAATGGAAGGATCCTCATCCTTGCAGACTTGCTTAACTTCCTTAACATTCATTCATCTTTTCGTACAAACATGTCTGTTTGTACCACCCCGGATAAAACTCTAGCGATTTGATCGTGGAATGTCAAACTAGGATTCCCGGGTACCAAAAGTCATCCACATTCGCATTTGGATATCTGTTTTATTAGTTTTTCGTCTCTCATTCTGTCGATATTATCGAACCAACGAAGCATGCCCTTTCTTAATTATTTTTCATAAATACTTTTCGGATGTAACACTGTAATCGCTCGGGAATTATCCGAAGGTAGTGTCAAGAGTGTCCGAAAGCGGCGTATGTTTATGAAAAGGGTAACGAATGTGGAGGAAACTAGGCAGGTCAGCCCGGATCGTGAGGTTAAGGGTTAAGGTAAGGGACTTGACGTGAAGATATGTATGTATGTATGTATGTATGTATGTATGTATGTATGTATGTATGTATTACTAATTTTCCGTAGCGCTTTCATTTCGCACCATTTATCCTACTTTCATGCTTTTTCTGACATACTTTCGCTTCCATAAAGTAAAGTTGGTATAAGCACATAATTATGTAAAGCGACTCTAGTATTATGACTCAAAATCTTTTGAAATAGTTTATTCAGCGCTCGATTCACACTATTCAGGTTGCAAACACTATCCTTTCTACATCCGCAGTGTACATCCTTCCATACCTGCTAAAAGCACAACCAAAATGTATAATTTAATTCATTTGCACACTACAACCACAATGTGGTAGAATATTTTAAAATACTTAAATACTTTTGTAAAAACTTCAACACGTGTGTTCTGCAAATAAATATATTTTTTTACTTTCTTTGATTCAACGCTTTCGTCGACTAAAACTTTGACATCCTTTCTGGATTATATTTGTAGCTCAATTAAATAACGTAGAGCCCGAAACTATATCAATTATCATCATCATCTGTAAAAGTGGGCGCTCACTAGTTGGTTACCCATACGCATTCCCACGTTCATTGCTCTTAACCTTTGGATGCATTTGTACAAATATATCAGATAAACAAGCGTGTTGTCAGCACGCAACCATGCTTGACGCCAATGTTGACATTAAACCAAGACGATATGTTACATAAGTAACACAGTCTAAATACATATACTTCACGGAACGCAGCAGGGATCCGTCTATCTCATAATCTGGCAAAATTTCCCAAAGTTCCTTATGTTTCCCTATCAAACACTTTTTCGAGGCGTACAAAATCACAGAAAACTCCTTGGCCCACAACCAGTTGTTTCGCTACAATGTTGTGGAGCAAAATCATGTGACCCATACATCCTTAACTAAACCTGAAACCGCCTTGAGCCTCCCACAACATTCCATCGGACATTCCTTTCATGCTCCTTTCAGCTATTTTTCCTTACACTTTTGATGCTAAACTGATCAAACTGATACCAATGTTACTAGTGCAGTCCATTCGTAAATCTTGTCTATATACACAAAGGCAGGACAATCTTCGAGTACTATGCCGGTTCTCCAACATTTTCTTACAAAGAACCCAGAAATAGTTCCGAACGTCAAGAGCTCAATGCTTAATAATCTCATCTGTAACCATTTTGACTCCCGCAGTCTTATTTCATCTTATTTCATACTTCTCCTTTCGACTTCTGCCCTTCGAAGTTGTTGTAATAATGTTTTTAGAGTTACTTCGCACCTATTCTAGCCAATAAACTCTTTTTGTCTTAAGTTTAAAAAATCATAATACATTCCATCAAAGAAAGTCCTGAAAATTATGAAATGTACCTACATAATATTTTGGGATTGGATATGTGTGCGGTTTACGCGGTTTGCAACGTATCACTGTGGGACTTATTAACTTCGCCTGGGCGCCCTCGTTACCTCGTACCTCATCGTTCGTTTACCTCTTAGGGGATACGGCCGTGAAGATACTTTTTTTTTTCATATAAGCTTGTAGAACAAACTGTCAATTTAGAATACTACATTCCCAGTTAGATTGCTCGGTAATTAGTCCTGCAATAACCTGTTTTGGTTCTACAATATCGTTGTTCGCCATTTTAGACGGTTTTAAAAGCAGAATGGTAAAATCAGCCGGATAAGGCTTAACTCCGTGTAACTTACAAAGATTAACATCGTTTGTATCCACAGGAGTTTCTTATTCGTCATATAAATCCGGCAGTTTGTTTGCCTTTAGTAAGTATTAGAAAGGAAAAAAAGCCGCTCATAGTTTTTTTTTCGAATTGGCTAATATGTTGCTAACTGCGAATTTTACAACTTCACCGGACTAAATTGGGCCGAGCAGATACGGTTCGGACGTGCCTAGTTAGTAGACTAGTGGCGGAGTTAGCTTCCTCGACTGTGTTTATTAATTCAGGAATTTGTTCGAGGGGTTCGGATTGTAGAGACTGGATATTTGTGTCGAATTTTCCAGTCTACAACATGTTTGGTTTTGGTTACCGATAGGGAGGGATCATCGGGCCCTAGTTTGGATACTACGGGCCTGTGATTGGAGTCTAGTTCGTAATAGCTCATATGCGTATGTGTCATATATGAGAAGCTATTTCTCAAGACGCATTGTAAGATGTCATAACCGTAATAGGTCCGCATACAGATTTAGTCCCAGATACAATTGATCCGCGGCCCGATCTGCGTGCCAAGCCGTGTTTACGTTTGTGACAAATCGCTCGCGCCTTTTATTCTACTTCCTCTATAACGACACTAACAATCAAGCTCAAGGTTCGGAAAAATGATCGACATTGACATTGATAGACCAGACCGTTCAGTGTCTTCGATAACGATCGGACATAAATGTTACTATCGCCGGCCGTTGGAATAATGAATGATCTAGAAAATTGAATTTAGTAGTAAAGTCAGCCAGATTACGTGGTAGAGACATAAACGACTTTAGATTGTTACCACAGTGTCACTGTTCTCTATCGTCGTATTCCGGCTTTGAAAAAGTTTAACGGCATCCTGGTGCAACGACTCCATCGCATACTGGTGGAAATTTAGTTACTTGGGATAAGTACTGGATTAGGTATTTGCTATAATAGTCAATCATATGTAGCTGGGAAAGCATGGTTGTGGTTCTGTAGCGTCAGTGTTCTTCATTGTAATAGTAGTAGTATAAAAAAAATATTTAGAATTTTTGAATGATTGCCATCTTGCTAAAACTGCTGGAATAATTTTAATTTTGAATTCATTTAAAGATAAGGGTTTAAATTTGAATCGGTTATCGAAGAGTATCTGCATTCCAGTAAAATCGGAAATACTTAAAGTCTTAAAACTTAGCTGCAGGGTTTTCGATCGGAATTTGCAGCCCTAACTGTAGCAAACATTATGTGAAAAGAGTTCATTATAACAAAATAGCGGCCCGTCCCGGCTTCGCACGGTTATAAAATATACATATAAACGTTCCTCTTCAATCACATTATCTGTTAAAAAAACCGCATCAAAATCCGTTGCGAAGTTTTAAAGATTTAAGCATACAAAAAGATATAGGGACAGAGGAAGCGACTTTGTTTTATACTATGTAGGACAGTCAGTTGTAGGTACCTGTGTGATACTCGTTATGATAATGATCTAGAAAACTATTGAGTTTTGGGATATTCATAAAATTTACAACACTAACTTACAAAACGAACGCCAAATGTAATTTGCGATATTTTTTTAAATATATTTCTGGACAAATCACACAAATTGAACCTAACCCTAAAGTAAGCAAATTCTAAGCTTGTATGGATTTAGTCAACGATACTTATTCATAAATTAATAAATATCCCTGAACAAGTTACAAAAATTAAACCTAAGAACCTCAAAGTAAGCAAATTATATGCTTGTGTTATGGGTGTTTGCCAACGATGCGAATACATAGAAATACTTACCACCCGCAAATTCAGACATCTAAATGTTAATCGCACAATAGCCTACCCTCGTCGGGAATCGAACCCGAGTCAGTGGAGTTAGGCGTGTATGCTAACCCCTTTGACCAACTACGCAATTAGCTTATAATATGCATACAACACAATATCAAACAAATATATTCGGTGGCATTTGTTGGATTTTTACCCGAGGCATTAAAGCAACGATGTAACACAGTTTAATGTGATAAATATATTTATAGATAAGGCCATGAATTAATCAAAACCAAAAAACCGTGTGGACGACGAAGTGTTTCACAATAGAAGTGACCAGAAAGACCTTGAACTTGTGCGTTTGTTAGTTATTTCAAACTTTGGCCTCCGTCTGCT
Source organism: Calephelis virginiensis (assembly GCA_002245475.1). Taxonomy (NCBI): domain Eukaryota; kingdom Metazoa; phylum Arthropoda; class Insecta; order Lepidoptera; family Riodinidae; genus Calephelis; species Calephelis virginiensis. Next base: position 16,691 of record NJDC01005495.1, read on the forward strand.
GGGAAATAGTTTTTCTTTGTAGTAGGTATGAAGTTGGATAGAAATGCGAAACTTGTGACAAGGTTTTTAAAATTATGAAGTTGAATCAGTATTTATATTATTTGGTTGGGCAGAAATTATTTAGTTTTAGTTACGTTTGTTTCGACAATTATATTTCATTTTTGTTGACCAAAGTTGCATCATTGTAATTAAGTAGTAGGTAATTTAAACTAAATAGGTAGTGGGGCATGTCATGTCATTTGAGACGATCTTTATTATATTTTTGGGAAAAGTAATTGTATGAGTTTATACAATTATTTCTCCCATTGTGGGACTTAGTGTCTTCGGCTTAGTGGGTGCCATGGTTGTGCCTTTGCCTACCCCTTCTGGAATATGGGCGTAAAGATGCTTACTTATAAAGTTAGCTGCAAATTCAAATTTTTTTTCTTAATACCTCAAAAAAATAGGTCCTAGGTTGATTTATGAAGATTTGAAAGTATGATGAATAGTCTTACCATATTATACTTAAAACGAGTTATCAGTTCTAATTTCCTTGAACGAGTATTGAAAAGTCAGAATGCTTTTTTTTTTAGAAAAGTATCTTAACACTTCTGTGCTAAAAGTTCCATCATATGATTTGAGTTATCATCGAAGAAACGAAAGTTGCGCGTTCTAATAGAAGATTTTTCTTTCTTTAAAGATATCTTAACAGAATCGAAAGTTAAGGCCACTATAAACAGTGAACACACATACATACATATCTTCACACCAAGTCTCTTACGGGTTAGGCAGAGAGTATCGAGTGCCAGACCTCACGATCCTGAAAAACCTGTCTGGCTTCACACATTCATTACCCTTTTCATACAAACACGCCGGAAAAGTGAATTCCGTCTGAAATGATGATCTCATTTAATAAATGTAAAACACAAAGATAGAGCTGTGTAACTATTGCCGTAACCGGTAAGGACTTTTTTAATTCATGTTTCACCGTATTAGAGAAAGAGCTCAGGAGTGGAGTGGAGGAGTGGTTAGAGCGTCGTCATCAGAATATACATACATGATACATGTACAGTAACTACCGTTTAAATTATGCGCTTCGGCTATATTCGTCAAGCCTAGGAAATCCGAATGTATTTTAAAGATATCTATATAGAGCTATTGTTAAATATAATTAATCAATTCCCTTAAGTTAGATTAGGCCAGCCAATTTAAAAATGAAAGTATAAAGTGTAAAAAGACGAAGCGCATAATTAAATAGCAGTTCTGTACATACATACCTTTACGTCAAGTCCCTTGCTTAGTAGGCAGAGTATAGAGTTGTGACGAGGTCTAACTACCTGCTTAGCTAGCAAATTAATTAAAAAAAAAGAAAAGAATTAGAAATATTAACTATTCTTTTTTTATGTGGGAGTAAGAGATAACTGTGGCCTATAGACACCATAGATGTTACAGGTGCGTCGCTGTCCCGTGTCCGGGATGTTAAACCTGTTGTGTAAGTCTATCAGCTACCCTATCCTTGAATATGACAGTCATTATCGCGGTAGGATTAACTAAGGCGTATCTTTTTATACAAACACGCTGTCAGTCAAATCATCATTGAGAGTCTGTCGTTATTGATTGCTAGATTACTCTTGAATCTCGATTTCATTCAAATTTAAAATTGGTATCGGATATATAATTTGAGGTATTTACCCTTAAACACAGTAATACTAGCGGATTATTAATATTTCATTTAGTTCCAAAAAAATCCAACGAATCCGATAAAATAATTTACCATCGATTACTAACTAAATGTTAATAATTCTCTGGTGCTGTCAAGAGTACCTAAAGAGTACACTTAGAGCCCAAATATGTAAAGTGTAAACACACAGCTCCTTATGATTGAAATATGTTGGAATTGACGAACACGTAATTGTCCATAACTCGTAACGTGTACAAAAACAGATGGCCGACGTCCGCATCTTGCAGTATCACAGTTTAAACAATAGCTAAAGTTTAAGGTCACAGTCATGGCGGCTAACGTTATCGAATTATAGAATTTACTCGACTCGTTTCAAACGTTTGTTAAGTCCAGTCTTCGTTGTGAATGCCAACTACCATATTGTGTACTTGCTAGTACTCCATTGAAATACGATAAGTAATACCGGTTGTCGCCCGCGGCTACGGCCGCATAGTTTTGGTTATCCCCTGGTTCTTTTTTTAGGGAATAGCCCAGCATAATGACACTCGGTTCGCCTGATGGAAAGTGATTTGCGGGTCAAATGTAATGTACTAAGGCTCGCCACATACATTTGGAATAATTACCTACCGAAAAATTGTAACTTAATTTCAAACGCGCCAAATCCAAACTAATCTTAATATACAGTAATGGTCAACTAATTAGGGACATTCAAGATAGTTAATAACAATAACCGGTTATGTACATATAAATATAAAACCCTATTGATTTCTCAATAACTATTATTTGCAAAATGTGTCTGACATGTTGCACTGCATTGTACGAGGGGCCTTCAATAATTACTTAGCCTCATCGCCCCATGGCGTTGTTGTTACAAAAGAGTTTTACTATCGTGCAGTAAATACTTTTTGAAGTCTATCAAGTAGTTTTCAGTCTTTTCCCTTCATTTGTTTTGTTTTGACAGCCTTTGGAAGCGAGCGTGTCGGTGTCGGTTTTGCAAAATTGGAAAAAGAACAATATCGTTCGGTGATTAGATTCTTGTTTTTGGAAGGGAAAACGCGCAGCGAAATCAAAGAGCGCTTGGATGCTGTGTACGGTGACTCTTCTCCTTCGATGGCGACTGTCAAAAATTGGTTCAACGAGTTTGCTCGTGGCCGCACGTCGGTTTTTGATGAGCCACGCCCAGGTGCACCGAAAACGGCTACTACAGAAGAAAACGTAAAAAAATCCACGATCTCGTGTTGGCAGACCGGCGACTGAAGATTCACGAGATAGCTGAGACTGTAGGCATCGCAGATAGGACAGTGCATCATATTCTGCACGAAGAATTGGGTATGAAAAAGTTGTCGGCGCGATGGGTGCCGCGTTTGCTCACACCAGAAAACAAGCGCAACCGTGAGAGAGAGACCACATCGGCGACAGGTTTGGCGCTGTTTCAACGCAACCCGGCGGAGTTTTTGCGTCGTTTTGTGACCGTCGATGAAATATAGGTTCACTGGTACACACCAGAGTTCAAGGAACAGTCGAAACACAGGACTTTACCCGGCGAACGTGCTCCAAAGAAGGCGAAGACTGTTCAATCGGCAGGAAAGGTGATGGTCAGTGTTTTTTGGGACTCTCAAGGTGTGATTTACATCGATTACCTCCAGAAGGGTAAAAAAATCTACTATTCTGACTTATTGGGCAGATTCGACGCCGAATTGAAAAAAAAAACGGCCCCATTTGGCCAAAAAAAAAGTGCTGTTCCATCACGACAACGCGCCGGCTCACACCTCCGCCGTTGTCATCGCCAAATTGATCGCATTGCGCTACGAATTGCTGCCCCATCCACCGTATTCTCCAGACTTGGCTCCATGCGACTTTTTCTTGTTCTCAAATCTGAAAAAGTCACTCGCCGGCAAAAGATTTGGGTCGAATGATGAGGTCATCGCCGCCACAGATTATTTTAAAGACCTCGGCCTATTTTAAAGATCTCGGGAAATCGTATTTTTTTGACGGGTTAAAAAAGTTGGAGCATCGCTGGTCCAAGTGTATTGAATTGAAAGGAGACTATGTTGAAAAATAAATCTTTACTTTCTCAAAATTTTCTTTATTTTTTCTTAGACTAAAAATTTATTGAATGGCCCTCGTATACCATAGTTTTTGAACAATTTAAATGTTCTGCTATCCTTCGGTATTGCCAACCATGCTCGACAACAAACTTCATGATAATTTTTCGCAGTGTTGGATCGCAACTTTTATTTTTACCCATTTTTCTTCAAAATATTTTTCAAAACTTAAAATAAATATCGGGATTGCCGCCAAAACTACCACGAAACAATAAGAAAAAAAGTAAAAAAGTATTGAGATTCAAATTTTGAAAATAGAACGCAATATCTCAGTGTCCCTAATTTAATGGCCAGCCAGCATTATTTGAACAAATAGCACTACGATAATCTATCAGCTATACTGTAAAGAGGTTTAATGTTTAAGAAGTTGTTATTGTTTGTATAATCGGGCACATAAATGATTAAATTTACTTACATGTAAGAGATATGGAATATGATTTAGACTCGTTGGAAAATAAAAAATAAATTCACAATACTGTTTAACCAAAGAGTGTCCCTAATTAGTTGACCACGACTGTATATAAATTACGTGTCACGTTGTTTGTCCGCGATGGACTCCTACTTATCAGATTGCAATCAAATTGGCACACCGTGTGCAGTTTTATCCAACTTGAAAGATAGGATAGCTTACACCTCAATTTATAATAAAAATAATTACCATCCGAGCGAAGCCGTAACAGGCAGCTAGTAATAATAATAAATTATCTTTATTTCACGTAAACCTACAAGAAGCACCTGTGACGCGTCTATTCTATGAACCAACCACAAATGTCAGTATTTTTTCCGTAATTCCGGAATTTGACTTTAGACAAAATTTCATTTCGATTTTACGAAACGGAATTCTATATCGGATTTCGGAATATATGTGGCGGACTTAAGCTGTTCGTTTTTGTTTTAGTTCCGCTACATACGTACGGATTCTCGTTACGGAATTCCATCCATATCCATAAAAATGTAACCGAAATTTTATCGATAGCAAATCCACACTAATTCAGTACGGGAAATAACTGACATACGTGGTAGGTCCATAGATTATATTTGTTCGGATTTGCTATCATTGAAATTGTGATTCGATTTTCCGTACGGAATCATTCTAAACGTAATCGTTAATACGTATACGTGAATCAGATAATTAATTACTCCATTTATAGTTACCGTCGGTAAACAATGTAGTGTAGTGTATTGGCAAGAGAGTGGTGTCATTCAATATATTTTATATACGGCCATTATTATACGTGATGATATTTCGTCACACAGCGGATGTATCACGGGCTTGCGTGTGGGGTTTGTTTAAATAAATGTCACTGGCCAAGTAACACAAATTGAATCTAACTCCAAAGTGAGCAAATTATATGCTTGTGTTATGGGTGTCAGTCAACGATTCTAATACATAGAAATACTTATATAAATACCAGAATAAATTTAATAAACACCCAGACCCGGAAATGCAGACATCTGAATGTTCATCACACAAATGCCTGCCCCCGTCGGGAATCGAACCCGAGCCTCGCGGTTGGTCGGTGTAGTTAGGCGTGTACGCTAGCCATTCGACCAACGAGGCGGCCACATATGTTTCTGATACATCCATAAATTAATAAAAATCTCTGTGCAACACACACCGAATTTATGTTTTTTAAGGACCCCCACAAAGATAGTGAAATTTGTAAACTAGAACTTTTGCTAGAAGTAATTAAAGTAATAAGTAATTACTTCTAGCAGCTGCCCGGTGCTTGGGATAAATTCCTAAAAATTTTAAATATAAAGAAAAAAATTCACCTCTCATAGAAATTGGTCCTTATCTTAATTTAAAATTTCAGTTTAGTCAGGATTTCCTGTCTGAGGTGATTTTTTTTTTCTTTCTTAAACATTTGGAAAAATATATTTAATATGTAAAAACTATCTAGGTAAACTTATTTTATAACATACGTCCAAACTGACTGATCCATCATCGCCGAGAAAAAACGATTTCCGCGTTATTCATCCAAATTATTTTACTTGTCCATGCAGCCGTATCTATATGCCTTACTCATCCGAAAACAGAATTATAATTAGATAATTACCCATTCCTCCGAAAACATATTCCCTATTCGTTCGAAATGAAACTGCCCATAAATATAACAAGAAAAAAGTACAGATAGTAGAACAAAACTATTAGATTACTTTTCATCACAAATATATATATTGCAGAATCGCCTCGGTGGTTTAGCGGTACTGCAACTGCAAAAGGTCCAAGGTTCGAAACCTGGGTCGGCCAATTCGTTCTAAATGAGTCTTATCATCTTATGAAAATATAACTTTGCCCGGGGTTGGCATTTGCCCGATGTGTCGATGGACTTGCCACCATGGGAAAATGTTTAACTTTGGCTAATCCTGTTTGCACTAGTTGCACCCCTGCCTACCCCTTCAGTGAAATGGGCGTGGAGGTATTTATATATTTATAAGAATACATTAACTTTTGTCCAATATTTTTATTTTTAAGATATTACTATTATTTAATTATTATTATTCGTTTTGGTCACCAAAATATATAGTAAAGAATAAATGTATAGTATAAACAAAGAGCTTTATGATAAACCAATGTATTGTTGTCAGTTACAGTTTAAAACTTTAAGGAAGAGTTAACAAATATTTGAATTTAATCTGTTTATGTATTAAGTTATTTATCAGCATTATTTATCAGTATACCTTTATGTCACTGTTTAAAGTTTTAAATAAAAAGAGGAAGTAAGTAAGTATTTTCACGCACATATCCCTGGAGATGTAGGCAGAGGCACAAACACGGCACCCACGACTAGCCAAAGATACTAACACCCGTATTCAAGAAGCTGACTAGAAAGTAACAGAAAGTGTTAAATAAAGTATATTGTACAAAAAAACGTGTGTATGAAAAGAGTTTAATCATTTTTAAAACGACGTCAATGCAACTGTCAGATTCTTGGTGTGTTTCGCGTGGGCAGCGGGGTTCGCTTTATTCGATTAAATAGGTGATTAAATAGGTGATGAAACACTTCATTGGCAAACACTAAGGATATGAAGGCAGGAATAGGTTAGGCGGCGGTATTAATTTGGGTGAGCCGTTTCGAAACTCCACCACCTAGCCAATGTGACGGATCTTTTGAGTATAAACCTTTGCTCGCCTCTTACGAATTGCCTGGCATGTAGACATTCAGTCTATTCTTCAACATATACTATGTAACTGCACAACACGACTGTACAACGTTTTATTTTATATATGTACTCAGATATTATCAGCGCGTATCATGTATTATTAAACAGTACTTTCAACTTGAACACTTCTGGCCTTGTCTGTACTAATCGGCTCAATAACTTCCTGTCGCAAGAGGTTATACGTTGAGGCCGTTATCTAATTTTCATACTGTCTGTAGAAACTATAATAAAATAACATGATTCCATTTTACCCAATTAAGTTTCGACATAATGTAATGTTTTGAATTGAATATATTTCTTGATCTCAGTATCGCAGATACTCGGAAAATCAGGTCCACCCCAATGTATATGTTGAAGTTGTGGATTTCTAACTGTCTCCGTTAAAAGAAATACAGTTGGCGAATAATTACAGACATTATTTACACTAAAGATAGGTGAAAACGTGATAAGTTGTAGGTGAAAACTACTACTAGTAGAATGTTGATAAAATTTATGTGGGACCATTACCAAACCATTTGCTTTCTTACGATATAAGAATTATCAAATCGTGAAGTGGTACTACCCTATGGAATAGTTGGAGTTGGTTGTTGCAGTTTTGATGCGCTTATTTATATTGTAGGTCCTAGGAGATTGAGACTTTAATGTTATGGTCATATTTTGATTCAAATCTTATTGAAACGAATTAGTTAAGAAATTAAGAAAAATTGTTTTATTTTTCTATTACGAAATAAAATATTAAATAAATAGATGATAAATTTCACATTATTACGACTAAAATTAGTTTCAAAGACTTGCGACTTTTTATTTTACCACCACCGAGGTGGTTATATCTTAGACCAATTGTTGGTCTGAGGGTTACATAATATGATTACAGAATTTCCAAAAAAAAACAGCACAACTTGGTTCCTTTTTAAAACTGAGAGCTCAGGTGATTGTCTCGATTATCTGACAACGCTCTCTTTTCATCTACCTTCATTTAAAACCTTTCGTATTAATACTGAAATAAACAAAGCCTTCAATTTTTTTTGAAGCGGTGCTTTAGTTATTAAATTTAAACTGGGAGTCGTTAAGATCTATGTTTATTTGTCTTTTTGATATTTAACCATAATGTATCTGCACACAGAATCCATATTCTTACAATAAAAAATTAAGATATTTCTTATATATGTATGTTTACATTTTTTACTAATTAGGTACATAAAATGTGTTTTTTTTAATCTTCTTTAATAATAACTCAACGTGTTCTCATTGCAGTCAAAGTATCCAAAAAGCAGAAGCACCGTGGCAATCGTGGTTCTTATTACGGTGCCAAAAAAAAGCTACGGCGTCTCCAGGGTAAGTGCGGCCTGAGGCCTTTGGGAGACTGCCGTTAAAGCCCATTGATTGGGTATCGGTAGTTGGATGGGTATCACTCGTAATATCTTAATTTTATGTTTTCAGCTTTTCAATGATTACATCACAAAATTCTACGTATGTTGTTTAGTTTATTAATAGAACAGTCTTTATAACGGACTTTATAACTGCAATAATTGTTTGTTTTAACTTTTATTAGTTTACACTTTCATTAAATCTACACAGATGTAAAACTTCACTATTTGTTACTAATCGACATTTATAGTTATTGCAACTAGATATAATTTATGATTTATTTTTACTACACATATGTTGGGTACTTCCAGAACCGAGTGCTCGTGACTCATTCTTCAAACTTAACTTATCTGTGGTGAAAATAGTTAAATAAACCCAAAAACACTGGGACTGACGGTGGCTCAGAATAAAGAGACTGAAGACAGGTTCTGCTATTTAGCAAAAAACACAACCATCGTTATTTTGCACACAGATAAGTGTAAGATGTACATTACAATAAAAAAAATATAATAATAATATTAATAATTCCTCAGTCTGTCGCCCTGACCACTGACTGTTTAGTTGTAAGACCACCGTTTTTGGTAACCTGTTTTTTATGTTTATATTTTTAATATTTTTTTATATTAAATGTATAGACGTAGAAAATAAGAGGTATTGAAAATAAATGATATTAATAATAATAAATCATCTTTATTTCACATAAACCTATAAGAGGCACTTGTGACGGGTCTATAAATAATTATAATGACATTCTTAAATTTAATTTATTAAATTGTATTACAGAATAAAAACCTTTAATAATTTTCAATTATACAAAACAAATATATGTATACTCAGTGTATACTCAGATAAATTGTAGCAAAATTGGTAAATATCTTAATTTTTTTCACTATAAAAGTGACAGACAACTAACGTATGACGACAACACAAAATTACATGATGTGAATTGTTAGGGTCAGAAATACGAGCGTGGTCTGAAAAGTTTCCGACTTTAACCTGAAGATGGCAGCACTCGTAAGTAAAAGCTACTGAATTTCGTTTGTTCATCTGTTGACAGTTACTCACTAAAGTTTCAGCCATTTTGGACGCGCTGTTTTCATGTGACAGTCGTTTGAGTGAGTTGATGTGAGTTTTTTTCTAAAAATGGACAAAATCGAATATCGAGCTGTAATTAGATATTTGTTTTTGAAAGTACGCCATCGCAAAATAAAGATGATTTGAATTCTGCACCATTATTTACCACAATAAAATTTTTGGCTGCTGAATTTAAACGTGGTCGTAAGAACTTGGGAGACAATGAACGTTCGGGACGTCCAAAAACTGCAACTACCGACGAAAACATCGCCAAAGTTTACCAAATTGTACGAGACGACCGCCGAATTGAAGTGAGACAGATGGCAGAGTTTATGAACATGTCAAAAGAACGTATTTGTCACATATTAAATGAACATTTACATATGAGAAAGATTTCCGCGCGTTGGGTGCCGCGTTTGCTGACGTTAGACCAAAAACGTGTTCGAATGAACATTTCCAACGCTCTTTTGGCGCAGTTTAGCTGAAATAAATCCGAGTTTTGGCGCAGATTTATTATTGTAGATGAAACTTTGATACACCATTACACGCCTGAAACAAAAATACAGCCCAAACAGCGGGCTGCAAAAGGGGAACCGGCTTCAAAAAAAGCAAAAACTCTTTTCTCGGCTAGGAAAGTGACGGCGACTGTTTTTTGAGAAAGTCATGGAGTTATTTTAATCGGTAATCTTCAAAAAAGTAAATCCATTACAGGAGAATACTATGCGTCAGTACTTGACAAGCTGAAGGCAGAACTTGCGAAAAAACGGCCGACATTTGCAGAAAAAAAGATCTTATTTCACCAAGACAACGCATCGTCTCACACCTCAGCAGTTGCCATGGCGAAAATCCACGAAATACTGTTTGAACTGCTTGACCATCCGCCTTACGCACCCGATCTAGCCGCAAGCGACTTCTTTTTGTTCCCTCATCTAAAAATTGCGCTCGGAGAACAAATATTTTCGTCAAATGAAGAGGCTAGATACCTTCGTGAACAATTATTTTGCACAGAAAAATACCGAGTACTATTTGGACGGGTTACAGAGATGGCAGCATCGCTGCGAGAAGTGTATAGAGTTACAAGTTATATGTTGAAATATTTGTAATGGCTTCAGTATTCTCGGACTTAAAGTGTTATTTATGATTGATTATCTTGAAAGGGGTCACGCTATAAACTCTGATTACTACTTACTACGTCGTTTACCAGAGGAAATAAAAGAAAAACGTCCAGAAATGCTCAAAAGAAAAGTCCTGTTTTGTAAAGATAATGCAATTGTTCACACGTCGGTGTAATCAATAGCTGAAATCCACATTTGTGGCTTTGAACGTATCCGCCTTATTAACCTGATCTAGCACCATTAGACTTCTTTCTATTCCTCAACCTAAAAAGCTCTTTGTAGCTCAAAGATTTTGTGATTGACGAGATCGAAATTGTAGTAGGCGCATATTTTTCAATTTTTATTTTTCAATTTACCCTTGTAATATTTTCTTTAACACATCTATAATATCTCAAAGTAGCAGGGCGTATCAATTCAGCTTTGAAGATCTATAATTAAACTGCTACGCTGAAAGAAGCGGGTTTGATTACTGCACGAGTGAAATAATAATAATTGAATAATTAGTTTGATTCCGATATGGTATGCAATGAAATATTCTAAATAAGTTTTCTCATAATTTCATTTAATGTAAATGCAAGCTGCATAAACTTAGCTTTAAAATTATGCACTACATTTTATTCTCGACCTGACAGTCAAAGGCGAAATAAATGTTTTATGTTTATGCCTGGGGTTGTGATGTACAACTGTCAATGTTTACAAATTAGTTTGTCTTAAATCTTGTTATATGTGTATAAATTCTCGAGTGGCGACCCCGCACCGGACGTAGTGCGGTAGGACGTAGTGGTAGACGACCTCCCACCCGGTCGACTGATGATCTGGTCAAAGTCGCCGGGAGTCGCTGGATACAAACAGCTGGTGACCGTGACTTGTGGCGCTGTTTGGGGGAGGCCTATGTCCAGCAGTGGACGTCCTCCGGCTGATGATGATGATGATGATGTGTATAAAATATATAAAAATTAACAACAATTTTCTTTGTTCATCTCATCGGAAAGGACAGAACAATTTCGCTATTTTTTTGTTGTATGTAACTATTTTCAGGAGAAGGTCCTTTAGGAAAGAAAAAAAGTTTAGAAATGATATAGAAATTTAAGAATTCATTACTCACAGTTAAGACATGACAACCTCTTTCGGGTCGTATATTTTTTTGTAATAAAAACCCCTCGAAATGTTGTTATATATATTACGATATTCCTGAAACTGCTATTTAATATTTGTAAACATAAATATGTAGATTATCACTATGATCAAGCGAATAATAAATTAGTTATAGAATAAATCATTGTTTCTTGAAATATTAATAAAATACCTTAGTTGCAATGTACTAGCTTCCATTCACGGCTTTTCCAGCGTACCAATCTAAATGGTTTCTCTATAAATTGTAGCCTATATGTTATTCTGATGTACAAACTATATTCCTGTAAAGTTTCATCTACATTTGTTCAGTAGTTTGTTCGTGAAAGAGTAACAAATATCCATCCATTCTCACAAACTTTCGCATTCATATTAATAGTAGGATTGTCGCATCCTGGCACTCGACAAAAATATGTATCGAGATGGTACATTCCTAACCGCACCGTTATTTTACTACAATTCCATTGTACGTGCTATTTTTGAATTATCAATTTTTATTAATAAATATTTCTCAACTAGCGGCCCGCCCCGGCTTCGCACGATTATGAAATATACATATAAACCTTCGTCTTCAATCACTTGATCTATTAAAAAACCGCGTCAAAATCCGTTTCGTAGTTTTAAAGATTTAACCATATGAAGGGACATAGGGACAGAGTAAGCGACTTTGTTATATACTATGTAATGATACCAGAATAAAGTTGCACATTTTGAAAATGCGCCTTTATACCGGACACCGGACAGACACCCGCGTCGGAAAACCCAGCACCAAACATTTACCATCGCAAATATAACCCGACCAAACCGGATACACTTGCAGACTAGGTGGTCCACACCAAGTTTTTAATTACGTGTATATGTTGATTCAAGCAATTGATGTGTTGTTTGCATACTGATTGCTCTTTAAGTTCTGAACATACCTTTGAAGTCTTATGAAGTTTCTTCTAAATAAGTTTCTTGCATAGTGCTTACACCTTATGACGTGTTTTATTATATGTAGTTGTTATAGCCCTGATGATGCTTGAATAGCGAAACTATAAAAATATAAAAAAATATATTGCGGAAAGTACAGGTGTAGCGAATAAATTGTTTCTGTTGTGTAGTAACCACTTCCATCTTGATGTGTGTTGTGGTGCGGTGGCTTGATGGCTCAGTTGTCGTTCAGAGCTCGGTTTTGTCAGAA
>NJDC01005495.1:39861-54355 GCA_002245475.1 Calephelis virginiensis
TTGTAGAATAGACCATCTGCCTTCCTTGCCAGGCAGCTCGTAAAAGGCGAGCATAGGCTTACCATCACTAACACCGTGACATCCGACTAGGTGGTAGAGTTTGGCAGCGCTTCGCCCGGATTGGTACCACCGCCTTACCTATTCCTGCCGCCATAACGTCATGACGTCTTCTTTTTTGCTAAAATAAACAATCTGTCTTCTTTTTTGCTAAAATAAAAAAAAAATCTCCGGAAAGCTATTCGTTTGTTCTTGGGAGCCATTGGCCATCTCCATAATAAAACATGTTATTATAGTCCTACATTGCCCCAAAATCCAACATATCCTGTCGAAATTCAAACTTTAATGAAATCAAAATATTTCAATGCGTGTATTATACAAAATTCATAAGAATGCAAAAATAAGCCATATTAAATATATTTGTTGCATTTTGTCATTGGATATAAAATCAGCTGTTTGAAATTTAGCCAGCCATCTTGTTGATTAAGGTTTTAAAGAGGTTGTTTAAAGTGACAGCTATTTAAGAGTATATTTAAACAAATGATTAACTCTAAATAGCTTTTATGAATATTTTTTTAAACATTATTTAAATTGATGATTAAAAGTTAAACAACGTTTATGAATAAGCCTCTTACTATTAATTTAATTAAAGATTGAGGACAATCTAAAGCGATTAAGTCACGCGTCCTCAATTGTGGTGGTCGATGATATAATGTAGAGCAGTTTAGAGTAACATTCATCTATAACTTATAAATGAAACAAACAACACGACCGTGACAATCTGATTACCACTTAGAGTAAATCATAGCAGAGTTCTCATCACTTGTTGAGGAAAACGGTGCTACTGGTAGATAATCCGATGCTGGCTTCATTTGATAATACATTATTATAATACTAGGCTGACAATCGCACGAAAAAACCCATACGTGGCGTGTCTTTAATACATTTAAAAAGGCATTTACATATACGTAGTCGTCTGCTCTCGGCTAATATCTTAACGAGCCAGTATGTATTACCTACTAGACCTACCTGCCTAGTTTTGAAGGTCATCTGAACCAAAGCGGGCTGAACCGCTGATAGGCAGAGAGTAAGATGAGGCTGATGTTTTTTAGTATTTGGCATGAACGTTAGCATCTGCCAAGTCAAGTTAAAATTTTACAAAATGAGACTGAAATTATTTAAAATTAGTCATTAGTCGACAAAGAAAGTAATGTCAAGGTCTTGAATAAAGCGCAGGTCTCCTTACTCAAGCTCATGTAGTGAGATTTGGCGGCAACGAGGAAATACACGATACACTAGTTTCTCCATGATTACTTCATTTGTGCACTTCAACGGAACAAAATTGTACAAAATGCAGCGAAAATTAAGTAATTTTGCTCAATATATAGACGAAATTCATAATTACTAAAAAACGAAACAACAAAAGCAACAAAAAGAAAATTGGATTTTTCCAATTTTCTAATAAAAAAAAAATGTTGCTCGGGATAGGATATGTGCCCGGTTGGCGATAGGCTTGCCACCTATCATTTTGTGGGACTTAGTATCTTCGGCTAGTCGTGGGTGCCCTGGTTGTGCCTCTGCCTACCTCTTAGGGGAAACGGGCGTGAAGATACTAAAAAACGACCACCGATTTTTTTCTGGCGCCAAAACTCTGTGGCTGATTTAATGATTAGCTAACCGTGTGCTAATTACTCGGTCACATCTTACTATTGGTTCGGTATTGCATTCATGGATGAATGGATTGAATAACAATGGAGTCTAGCTTTAATCTGATATGCTCACGTGGAACTAGTATTCTTCACGAATCACGATACCTTTGTCTATTATAGCCTATTATCTCGAGACATAATAGAATTGGCTCGCTCACAAACGAGAAGTTTTTATGACAAGTAGTTAAGTACACATGGTAACTTCTTCGGTGTAGTTATAACGTGTTTGGTTTTATCTGTCCTCCATTTTTTATTTTGTTTCAATAGTGTTTGGTAACAACGACGTTTACGTATCTTATAATATACATTAATTAGTTAATTGTATGTACAGTAATAATAATTTTATTGCCGTAAAACTACAAGAAACCGACTTCGATTGCATTAAGTACTTAAGTCATCTACGTACACTAGCAATTAGTATTTTCTTTGATTTCCCTGAGATTCCATTATCAGATTCAGACTTGGTGCCAATGGGACCATCTCGAAAGTGCGCTCTTTCAAATACTCTCGTACAAACTTCGAGTAATAGTGGGTGATGTGGTTGTGACTTTGTCTACCTCTATGGGGACACGGGTGTGCAAATACTAACTTACTTTTGAACTTACGTGTAAGAAAACTGTAAATTGAAATGAATCGAGACACCTCTTTTGGACCGAGACTGTACCCGGCAAACTACAACTTTCTTCGATACAAAGTTGGTAGTGAAACTAAATTATTTCTGTAGTAGTAAAGCAGTCTGGTATCTAAAAATATATATGTGACCACTAACCACCACCAAACCAGTAACAAGGTTTCGTCGTAGTGGTCGATTGTGGCTCGGTGACGAAGACAAAAGTGCCGTCTATTTATTAGCTACTAGCTTGTGCGCGCGATTTGTAACTTTTTATGTTTAGAGATGGGAACGAAAGATTATTCCGCGGTAAAAAGTATCCGAAATTTTGACTCGGGCTACAAACTACTAATTCACAAAATTTGGTAAAAATCCGTTCAGTAGTTTTCGCGTAAGAAATCAACAGACAAACGACAAAAATAATACATTTATAGATTTGGTTTAAAATGTGTTATATCAGAAGGCTCTCTAACCTAAAATTAATCATAGTCCTGTAATTTTTTATTTAAAATTTGTAAAACTAAATCAAGGTATTTTTTTTCAGTACTCCTGGAGGCTTGCCACAACGAACCGTCCTGCCTACAAGACCGCGCCGGGCTGGAAGCGATCACGCAGCTCCACAGGCAGCTCGATGATGATGAGAACGGGAACGTGGACCTCAGCGAGAGTGATGACGTGAGTTTCATATCTTTTGCAAATTTTATCAAAAGTGGTGCAGTTATAGTAATAATAGCCTACCCGAGGATGGGAAAATCAAAAGGATAGGAAAGCCGTTTTCATGAGTTTATTCCTCCACTCTGCATCCCAAACCGAAATATGATTATAACGCGAGTGGATGGTTTAGAAGCAGGAGGTATTAACCAAACGGACTTTGTAGTTTTGAACCAACTACCAACCAACCAACACCAAAAAATTGACTTAAATGCTGGTTAAGGTTTATAGAACTGGTGGTGCGCACATTTATGCTTTGAATTTGCGAGGAAGCTTTGAAACAGCTACATATATTGTGATTAATTATAGGCTCTCTCCTCCTTTGCCTAATACCTATAGGAATATATATATAAAATTTTTATATAGTATAATATGTGGATCCTACTCTAATACCCACAGCGTAACTTTGCCTTTGTATTTTTTAACATCTCTCTTTAAGATAAATGACTGACTTAACCATCACATTGCAACGACTTTTTAACTACAGAGAATTGTAATTACAATAATTGTATAGTATTATTATAATTATATGTACATATTTAATAATATTATGTAAATGCCATATTGTGACGTAATCTATTTAAATTGCTGTCAAAAATCTCATCATTATAAAATAAAAATGTTTTTTTTTCAACACGCGGTAATATCTTTCATTGAACATAATATGAAAGTTAGTTGTCTCCAACCAAATAATGTACTTGTAAATGTGACAATTTGTGTGTATGTATTTTTCTTATGTGTTTATGTTCAAACGCGCTAAATGGATTTTGAACTTGAGGATGACTTAAAATCGCTTAAGTGTTTCCCGTGAAAAGGAAGAACATATTTAAATAAAAAAGCCAATAAAAAAAATTAAAACAAAAAAAATATCTTCATTTCGTAGGACTAATTGTCTAAATTTATATTTTTTTTTCTGGTAAACAGTCTAAAAGTATTCCTATATAAATACTTAAAATTATTGCCTCTGTTAAAATAACCACCTATATAACTATCTTGATATATTCTTGGATGTACAATCGTGAATACTAGTTATCCTCATCTCGAAAACTACTTGGGTCCTGTGAAACTGAACCTGAAAAACCCACTTAACTGTCAAGACAATATATTAAGTTTCTCGATATTCATATCACGCTTTCAGTTTTCCCCGGCTCTAAAAGTTCTAGTGTCCTTTGGACACACAAAATACCTCAACCGTTAATCATTAGGTATTCATATCACACTTCCCCGTTTTCCCCGACTGGATTTTCAAAACATCATTGGCCTTCTTGTACTTATAAGGAAGTAAATTATATATATTACCAAGAATTGACCAATTTGTAGTGTGAATTATTTTCCTTATTGCCAATTTAACATAGAAAAAGCATTTGTACTAGATAAGTAAGGACGACATTCGCAACGCTGATGTTAAATTGTTGTCTTTTTCTGATAACGAGTTGTAGAGTTTGTCTTTTTTAACCAGCTTTAAAAAGGAAGGTTTCTTTAATTTTGTCGAATATGGATTTTCTTCAATCATTCGAAGTTGCCTAGACTGGTTTAAAAAAATCATTGGCTTATTAATGTCGATCCCATACTCATCAAGTCTGTGAAGAAGATGTTGAAGAAAACGAAGGACACTTCAAATATAGACTAGCCGTTTGCCCGCGACTTCGTTGGCGTAATATAGTTACGATTTTCATACAAAACTTTCACTCCTTATTATAGTCCTTTGGCCTAATAAAAAAAATGCCTATGTAGAACTCTATTCATTAGCCTTATACATATCAAAATACATCCAAATCAGTTGGCGGTTTAGCCGTGAAAGAGCAATAGACAGGCAGGCAGACTTGCGTATATGTTATTAGTATGGATTTATTTATTTTTATGATTCTTAACTATTTTTACCACTTCAATAAAGAGGAGGTTATAAATTCGCCGTTAGATAGATCATAATTCCGAGGTGGTCTCATTACCCACATAAAATTGATCGATATTCAACTAACACTTAATAGTTTTTATGTTATCAAGTATGATGCATATACTTTGTGTATTTAGACAGCATGACAACAATAATTTTCTGTATTTAATATTTGTACCTATCAACAAAATACAATGTATAAATGTACGATCTCGACATTGTCCAAGGTCCATTTAGTGCTGATAAGAAACAACTTCGCCAAAAAAACACAGAAGTCGACGTATAAAAAAAAATGTTTTTTGTAGTCGAATATTAAAATTACAGTTTTGCAGTTTTAATGCGTTTGAGAATGAGAACCGGAAAAAACCTTAGTGCGCCATCTGTGATCTTTTATTGTTATTTATCATCAATATATTTGTTTGTGTGTGTCAAATGCATGGTAGTGTGGGTAATGTTTTATTTATTGATTTAATGTACTTTATAAGCATTACTATTGAAAAATATGAGCGTTCTGCACTTCTCCGTACACATAAACTATAAGTGTGCCAAATTTTATGCTCTTGCATCCGCGCAATTTTCGTAAAAAGGGGTCCAAAGATTTGGCATCACGTTTTAATATATAGATTATTTTCACAACATTAGTAAAACTTATAAAATCTATACCATCTTATTAATAACTGACTAACGCAGGAGTAAAATTCAGTTAATATTATAGTCTGTATCAAATTGTAAAAAAGACTATAATACCAAGTTGAAAATAGGAGTACTTTACTCCCTGTTTAATAATAAGACGGATAGTGTCTGCGGCTAGTCGTGGGTGCCCTGGTTGTGCCTTTGCCTATATCTTCGAGAATATGGCAGTGAACAGTCATTTTTCTTATACAATATATTTACATAATGGAATCGTAAAACAGCTGTCTGTATATTAATGATATTCTGGTAGAAATAAATGGTTTTGGTACGCATTTTTCTAATTTCTTGTCTGATTATTACCGCATCTTGGGAAAACCACTACATGTATTTTGATACAGTTTTTAAAAAAATTAAGGACTTCCGGACCCCAAGCTAATGCTATCATAACACCATCACTTATACATTTTCACCTTTGATTCCAGTTCCTCCGCGAAGAGCTTCAGTATGACAGCGGATACGAGAAAAGACAACGCGCATTCCATCACAACGATGATATGCACATCTCAGTCAAGGAGCTCTGGGAGGCTTGGCTACGCTCAGAGGTATTTTTGCTTTTTACAGTTGCTATCACCTCGTTGGCCGAATGGCAAGCGTATTCGGTTATGGACAGCGTCCACTGTTGGCGGGGTGGAGCATCTTTTGGGGCGCATTGCATTGCAAAGCACACTCAGGCGGGGCGGGGCTGTATCGCATCGGCGGGTTTTTGTTACTCAGTACCAATTACTAAAGAACAGAGTAATAAAGAAGAGTGACAACTCTACTTAAAAATAGTCAAATATGGAAAGTGGCTCCTCTGGAAGTTGTCGTTCCAAACTTTAGCGTAAAAATATTGTTAGCCCCTTTATTCACATGTTTAATATCGTTTACACTCTCTCTTTGGGGACTGTAGACCGGGAACTGCGTGCGGGGTGGCGCGAGGACATCCGCCGCGGAAAAAGGCCAGGAATAGTATGCTTTGCTCCATACAAAATGTGTGAAAGCGGTCAAGGCGGATTATTGCACTCCGATATCCTGACCCGTCCACTTTAATGTTACTGAACATCTTCGAGGCTCGGTTTTGATTTCTATCGGAAACAGGCATTTGTGTGCCAAATTTCAAATGTATTCTGATTCGAAAATAGCTACATAATTAGGTAATACGAATAACAAACAAACTGGCAAACATTTTCGTTGGTATGCGGAGGATAACAAGGGAGTAAAGATGTGTGTTTTCTAAAATATTGCGATAGTTCTCAAGACAATTCTACTATTAGCTACTCCCTGATGCAGTCCATTAAATAAAACATCATCTTACACATTTTTAAGACTGTGTAGTATCCTGTGTGTAATAAATTTACGCCTACCGATGTTACGGAATACTCGGCAGATGCAAATCTAAAAAGTCAAAAAATCAAATCAAAATCATTTATTTCTCGTACAAACCATTGAAACAGAAACAATAAATACGTCGGACCAAGGGTAATATAGTCTCCCTTAACACACTTGAGATAGAAATAGAATGAATTATAAGATTTTTTTTTATTTTATCTACTTTATTTATTTTTTCTGGCTCTGTGTTTGGCAACTCGTGCGAGGCGGGCACAGGTTAAATGTGTTATCAACAACAGGTCCTTTTGTGGTAAAGTGCGGTGCAGAATCTTGTAGAGATCCACCGACTTGCCTATTTCTTTCGCCATAGTGACAGGTTATGGCACTGTCGTTTTTTGACCCGGGGAGTAGGGTATCCTGCAGACTTGCACTTTAGGCGTAACTTTCCGAACGCGGAAAGCGTTTTTTTAACCTCCATGTGACTTTCCGCAACTATGCTACCATTATAATTTGTCCAACCAGTTATTAAGCGTTTGACAGCAGGTAAAAAATACATTAAAACAATACGATTTCAGTTTCAGTTATTGGACTTGACTACTTTAGGTCTCGGGTTGGATTCCCGGGTCTGGCAACAAAAAAAAATTGGGTTTTTCCAATTTTCTAATAAAAAAAATATTGCTCGGGATAGGATATGTGCCCGGTTGGCGATAGGGTTGCCACCTATCACATTGTGGGAATTAGTATCTTCGGCTAGTTGTGGGTGCCTTGGTTGTGCGTCTGCCTACTTCTTCGGGGATATTGGCGTGAAGAGACTTTACTTTACTTTTACGATTAATGCCCGGTTCCTATATTCATAAAACGAGTCGTTTTGCTTACGAACTATAGCTTTTTGTACGTATCGTAATCATGATCTGTTCCTATAAAAAACTATTCGTAGGATATTTTACTGATAACCAGCGCTATCTCACAACCTACGGATGGGAGGGTCAGAACGACGGGACTATACGACAAATGTATGGAGTTGGCCGCTACTGGTGTTTCTATAAAATTTTTGAAATGTCAAACAGCTGTCAATGTTACTGTCCGTCAAAGTTACCGCTACCGCAGCATTTGAGGCGGATTATCTGTTTATACGTATAGTAGAACGCAATTATTTTAAACACCTGTGCCCGGTTGGCGATAGGCTTGCCACCTATCACATTGTGGGACTTAGTGTCTTCGGCTAGACGTGGGTGCCTTGGTTGTACCTCTGCCTACCTCTTCGGGGATATGGGCGTGAAGATACTTACTTACTTACTTTTAATTATTTTAAAGTTTGTAAGCGATTTTAATAATGAAAATGATGTGGATATGCTTAATACGCTCTCAGGATGGAGTTTGGAGTCCGATGTAAACAATATAGGAATATAACGCAATGGTTCAAAGTTTGTAAATGATTTTAAGAATGAAAATGGTGTGGATATGCTTAGTACGCTCTCAGAATGTAGTTTGGAGTCCAATGTAAACGATATGGGAATATACCGCACTGGTTCGAAGTTTATAAGCGATTTTAAGAATGAAATGGATGTGGATATAGTTAGTATGTTCTCCGGATGGAGCTTGGAGTCCAATGTAAAGGATGGGGAAAGATTTTAAAAAGAAAGTACACTGTAGGTACTTCATAATTTCTAAAGATTGACTTGTTTTCATCTGAGGTTCCGACTTGCTAAGAGATTAGTGGGGAAACGACTGACCAAAAGTTATCTCTTTTTTTACCCAGGTGACAGCAACAAGGTAAATAAGTTTATCATCTATGTATTTGTTGTATGGTACAAATAATTTCAAATTTAGCTGCCACTTATGTACCAATTTATTACCTTTTATGTTGTATTTGTTTGAAAAATCATGATGTAATGATCCCGAGGGGAGCAATGTAAAAATTTAAGTACAATATTGAAAGTAGATATTTAATTAGTGCTATCAATCAGATTTGATGATTCCGCCACAACTTATAATGGTTGCTTAGTAGTTAACAACGCCTTTTCATGCATCTGTAATTTTAGTGGTTGCTAATATCATGTTCTGGTTTTGATAATGCATAATAAGGTCTAATTACATAACATGAGTAACTTAAGGTCATATCTGTTTGACAAAGTATTTTTATTAATATGAAAAATATATACAGACAAGTTGTTATTTTAATGACAATCTTTAGTTTGTCAGGACTATTTTCAGCAGTATACTTGTCAAGATCTATTCAAGACGCAGCAAGATGTATATTTTTAAGTTTCTAAGGGAAATGACACTGTCCGGGATTGGATATGTGACCAATTGGCGATTAGGCATGCCACCTATCACATTATGGAACTTACTGTCTTTGGCTAGTCATGGGTACCCTGGTTGTGCCTCTCCTAAGACGCAACAAATAAGCCTAAACATAATAGGAGTGCTAGGAATTGTAGATGTATCTGCCACCTCTCAGTTCCATCACCATCCGATTTACTCATGCATAAAAGATTTCAACTCAAACAGTATCCAGTAAGTGGATCAATTCAACTTGCAAGATTCCACCTGGACAAACAGACATATAATGAAAATAACACAAGACCTTGTAAAAAGAGTTACTAGGAAACATAATATTATAGGTATCTCTTTGTGAAGTTTCCATCAGAAGGTATAGGAAATGTACTAATTCAAATGATTTTATGTATGAGATTGTTTACAACAGTTTGATTTTAGATCTTTTGGAGTTTGGAAAAGAAGTTTCTTTGATTTGGAAAACCCTGCAGTTAAACTTTATAACACATGCAATTATTATCAAATTACAACTGCTGTATTGCATAATATATGTTAAATGCAAAATGTGAATGTCCGTTCTGAAGATCTAGGTATCGGTAAAGGATCCTGATAAACCTTATTGATACAAATTTGAGTCAAGTGATATTATGTTTTGAAAAATAAAACAATTTTAAATACTTATTACAACTTTTATTTCGGATCGACGAAAATTTTACATAATATAGTTATTTATTTCCTGCTATGAATTTATAAACACATTAATAAATTTTCTCTATTAACCATCTGATTAGCAGAAATTGAAAACTGGCAGGAAATTGTATATAGAGATAAAAGACAAGTCCAATTTTAAAACTGGTATAACTTTAACTCTTGCAAAACAGTTGTTAAGAATGCTGCAAGCTAATAGGCACTTTCATTATCTAATGGCATTTTAAAGCCCGTGTAAGTTGATCCCATCAGACCTACTAACCTGTCCAGTACATCAGGTTTAACACCGTCAATCTGTAAAAATAATTATTTAAAATCTACAACCTTGTTTTAATGATTTCCCTATATATTACGTCTTTTAGTATGACTACATTTTTCTATTCTAGAACTATAATTCTAGAAATAGAAAAAGTTATTCTAAAAAAATATCATATAGGCGGCATTATAATTTTTACTTTTTATTTATGTAATGAACTAGCAGCCCAACCTAGCTTAATACAGGTAGACAAACTTCTATGTTATTACACATATAAGCTTTACTGTTGAATCACCCTTTTTTATATGATATTGAAAGGCAATCAAGCAGATGGATTTCCTGATGGTAAGTAATTCACGCCACTTAGAGACACCAAAGGTGGTAATGGTGCATTGCCAACCTGAGGCCAGGATGGTAGGCCTCGAGCAAAAGTAAGTTTAACGGCTACCTTACCCTCCGTAACACATCATGGCAAGTACAGACTTTATGGCGGCAGGAATAGGTAAGGCCTTGGTACCAATCCGGGTGAGTCGCGAAAATCTAATGCAAAAGTTTAAAAGATCTAAGCATACACAGGGACAGACAGCAGTAAACGGTCCCTCGTTTTATACTATGTTCTGATAATTAAGTTTTTGAGACATATCTAACAATACCAACATTAAAATTAATAGTTAGATGTTAAGAGTAATACATAGACATATGATAACAAAGTACAAGTATCCTACATTTTATATTTTAATCTCAAAATCACCCTGCCTTGCAGCAAGGTACAAAAAAATTTGATAATAATGCTTGCTAGTAAGTCAAAAAGAGTGTCAGAGATTTAATTATACATTTGACTTGTTACCTTCATATTAGTCATTTGTTTTTAACCTATTGTTAGTATCAAAGCCGCGTTCAAACTTATTTAAACACATTGCTGATTAATATTCAAAAGACTCAAATATTGGGGAAATTGACACCTAATACTGATTTCGTGTTGTTTCAGGTCCACAACTGGACTGTCGAGCAGACGGTCGAGTGGCTGTCAGATTCGGTCGACCTGCCGCAGTACAGACCACTTTTCCTCCAGCACAAGGTCACCGGTGCTACTTTACCAAGGTATTTTATATACACGTATTAGTCTAAGCGTCTGAAAAATTCGTCAATAGCGATACTTCCTCGCAGCTTTTTGTTTTATGATATTGGAAGGCAAACAAGCAGACGGATTTCCTGATGGTCAGAAATTCACGCCATCTAGAGACACCAAAGGTGACAATGGGCGTTGCCAACCTGAGGCCAGGATGTTAGGCCTCGAGCAATAGTAAGCCTACCGGCTACCCTATCCTCCGAACAGGAACACGTCAACATCAAACATTGGACGTTGTGGCAGGAATAAGTAAGGCGGTGGTACCAATCCGTGCCAGTCCCTGCGAAGGTCTACCATCTAGTAGGATGTCACGGTGTTAGTGACGTTGAGCCTATGCTCGCCTTTTACGAGCAGCCTGGCTGGAAGGCAGATGGTCTATTCTGCAACGAAGCCCGGACCAGCACGGAAAAATTCTCGCCATTGGGAAACCCACCATCTTGTTATTTCATGTCAAAAGACCAACTGACTGTTGATCTTTAACTCCTTTTGTATAGATGAAATTATTGTTGTCATCAGCATTAAAAGAGTCTATAACTACAAATGAAATACAATGAATACCATTCATCATTTAGTAATATTTGGGCCTATCTCTGATTCTGAAGACGATCTGTAGGCAGACGGATTGGTCGGTGGAAAGAAATAAATGCCTCCTTTAACACCAAGCTTGGTAATGAGTTGTCGTAATTAAGATTTTTTTAATATCGAGATATTTGTCTTCTTGTTTGACTTCTCATAACGTAACCTCTAAATCGAAAATGCTCACATTTACAATTATTTCTTTCTTTGGGTTCCGTATAATTTGTATTAGCTTTATTCTCTTATTCAATTATTTAACTTTAATTTTCTACTTGAAATATTTATGTTATAACTAGCCGACCCTGCGAACTTCGGTCATTGACACTCAATACTCTATGCCTTCTGATGTAGGTCACTTGGCGTGAAGATATATATGTATATGTAAGATAACTTGTACATTCAAATGTTTCTCTACATTCCGGATTTCAAGTAATTTTTTTAGTTAATACTGAGTGTCTTAATTTCTTATCTAAAAACTTATGATTTGGAAAAACAATTGGGACAATATATAAGGCACATACTATAAATAAATAAAAAAATAATAAATCGAACTTCGGGTTAATGAAATGTAGCCCATTCACATTTTGACTTTTACCTATCAATCAATCAATCATTTATTTGCGTAAATTGTGGTACAAGTATCATTGCTGGTTAACATTTCATAATAGTTCTCAATAATTTAAACTTAAAAATAAGATTATAATCATTTATATAATAAAAATAACAATTTGGATTTATAATTATATACCGACTCCATCTCCTCTATCTGTTTAAATATCTATAAAATTAAAACTAGTTGAATAAAAAAATATTGATAACAAAATATTTTGAAAATAACAATAATAGTCAAAATATAAAATTTCGAAAAAATTATGATAATAATTAAAATGTCAAAATTTACACACTAAAAACCTACAAATTGGAATTGTTTACATGTCACAAAATAATTTGCCACTCACAACAACTCTTAGTGAGCGTGATAAAAAATATTTTTTGCCGCTTTTTAACCTTCCTCGGAAAATAAAGTAACTACCTACCAGTCAAACTTCGTTACGATCGGTTCAGTAGATTCAGCGTAAAGCGCGGACGGATTACAGACAGACAGATAAGAATTCTAAAAACTCTACAAATGCCTCTTTTTAGTCGCCTGTATTTTTTTTAAATATGTCTAATGTGAAGAATTTACTCTTCTACAGTTTTATAATAAGTATAGATTTGATTTGATAAAATTTAAGCGCAGTTAAACTGCAAAAACCGCACTTGTATTTTATGTTCGCGTCATTTGTAGACAAAAAAATGTGCATTGAATTTGATCAAACTTTCATTATGTCTAGCTCAAATAAATCATGACCTACTTAAGTTTGAAAAAAAAAAACAAAATCTTTATTTTTTTGTTAAGTAATCGCCCATCTAAAACTCAAAAAAACACAGATATGAATTGGACCAACAAGCTGATTGATTTCTTTTTGGTAAGAAGTCCGTCTCGCCCATTTTTTTTTTCTACGCTAAGAGTATGATCCCAACCTGAGGCTCAAATCCTAAGTCTTTTATCAAGTATATTTAAAATTGTTTTTGTTATAAATTATGAAGCTTGTAATAAATATAAAAAAAGTACTTTGCTTGAAGTATTAAACAATATATAAATGTTTAATTTGTTTGTATTAAATATTTGCGCACCACAATGTGTTTGAAAATGTTGGTATGTGCAATAACTTCTTAACACACATATATCGCATTTCGCAAGTAAATAAAATTTTATTTTGTTTTATTAGCTGACAAATCGTTTTAAAAAATACTGCACCCTTTTACTTAAAATTAAGGTGTTCACCGCAAACACGTTACGTTTATTTAACGTTTACAAGTTCTTGAGTTTGTCGTCTCATAAGTTCAAGTCGGTTAAAACGGTGTTAGTTACAAGTAAGCCGCTTACAAGTTGTCTTGCGAGTGTACAGTTAGACAGTCGATATTCTCATTCTCTCATTTCTCATTCTCAAGTCTCGTCTCCACGGTATCAGTAATTCTTTCATGGGCCAATGTATACGTTTTTACAATAAACTTCCCGAGCATATTAAAGACTTACCATTTAATAAATTTAAAAAATGTATTAAGATAAAGTTGTATGGTAAGGGCTATTATAAGATTTCAGAATATTTAGAAGACAGAAATGCTTGGGATTAATTGCTCCTCATGCCAATCTCTGCAAATTATTTGTGAATGTAATAAACTTTATAAATTAGATTTATAAGAAAAAAGACAAGCCCGCTGAGTTTCTTTCGCCGGATCTTCTCAGTGAGTGGCCGCGTTCCGATCCGGTGGTAGTTTTTAGAATTATATAGACTCGTTACAAGAATCTGTATATGGATCTACGTAATAAAAGCTATTTTGAATTTGAATTTGAATTCTTCTTAGAAACTCGGGATTAGAAGTCGTGGGATTACGTTTGTATTTAAATTTTAAAGAGTTGTACAAAACGAAAGCTTATCTTTAGTTTTCATTGCGGTACCCTAAACTTGTAAAAATACATCCAAATAGTGGGTAATAAAGAAGTATTTATGGTAGTTTCTCAGCATTATTTCATTCCCAAGGCCTGCGTGCTATTTTTTATGAATGTTTAGGTGTTAGCGCA
>NJDC01005495.1:56564-71949 GCA_002245475.1 Calephelis virginiensis
GTGTTAGTCAGCCGATCCGGTGGTAGTTTTTAGAAATATATAGACGCTCTCTCGAAGAATCCATGTGAATAAATAGATTTCGAGTTTGATTACTAATATAATAGAAATACATATCAACTAAAGATACCTTAACAAAAACAATTAGATCCAAAAATACAGGCAGCTATGTTCAGCACACAGTTGTTAATGTCCCTATCGGGGGTCAATCGGGACGTATGCACGTGGATTTGGTCGTATTTGCTAACATCTCGACCGACAGGAATTTGCTGCGAAGCAAAGACGTATGATTTACGGTTCATTTATGGTTTTATTTGATACTTGTAGCCTTAAACCACCCCTTCCACACACACACCCACACACACACCCGCGCACGCACGCAAGCACGCATCACACAAATGTTAATGTTTTTATTTAAAAATAAAAAAAATATATTTTCAATTTTCTAATAACAATAAGGTTACCCGGGATTGGATATGTGCCCGGTTGGCGATAGGCTTGCTACCTATCACATTGTGGGACTCAGTATCTTCAGCTAGTCGTGGGCGCCCTGGTTGTGCCTCTGCTTACCCCTTCGGGAATAGGGGCGTGAAGATACTTATGTCCAATAAAATTTAGCGGTACTTCGTATAACACGAAAGAAGGAAAGAAAACAATGGACTTACCATGCAATTAAACTAGAATACTCTATAAAAAAAACATATGAATAGTAATAAAATGTGTTAATACATAAATCCATCAATGGATTCTTTATTTTGAACATTCAAAATAAAGAATCCATTGATGGATTTATTGGAGCATGTTGTAGCTCAACACTGGTTTTTAGTTTTACCAATAATTGATATTTACGGCCACGGCAATGGGCAAAATAAATCATCCCCTGCATGAAGTTCCAAATTTGAATTTGTTTTAAAATCGTGTATTTACAAGAATTAAACCTCTCGCGCCGAACAAAATTACCGAAAATAATGGGAGCCGTTTGTTTTTCTTTCGATACTGAATACCTATTTCCCTTGGTCGTCCCATCACGCGTGAATAGATGGACCAAATTTTATAATTTTTTTTGTCTTAGTTTAATTAGGAAAATTACAGACAAAAAGAAAAGAACAATATTTTATTTTTCCCATTTACAAAGAGTTACTAGTGTTAAGCAAAACGAAGTTCGCCGAGTCAGCTAGTCGCTTATAAATGTTGCCATAACTAATTTAAAAATTGACACTTAATTTCGCACTTGTTACACAAATTTCATATTTTAATAATAGAATTACCGTGTTGAGCCCGCGTTCCATAGAATTATATAATAGACCAACTACATTCCTAACAAGTAGTTCTTGAAAAGCAGCTGTCGGTTCCCTTTCCTCACTAATACTGCGACAGACTATCCATCTGTTGAAAAAAACGCACTGCCGGTATCACCAAGACACTATTTAAAACTCAATAAAAGCTGACTAACTCAAAACTTAATAAAACAACAATTTATTCACACTTATGTAGCAACTTGTAAAAATTGGAAGTGCGACAGAGACGCAAAATTTAAACAACCAATTAAAACATTCGTGACGTCAGCAATGAAAGAAACAAATAAACTTCTTGCAGTGCGCGTTAGTGCTAACGGACAGGAAAGGCGAAATGATGCTGGCGAAAGTGCTGCCGTCTGCCATTACCTTGCTAGTGTCGTGGTATTTGGTTATGTAATCAGCATCATCATGGAAATACGAGCTAATCGCTAATTGAATTATGTATTTGTCAAACAATTTATCAAAGCTGATCTAATACGCCGATTAAATAAATTTTTGCAACTCTAAGAATAGATTTTTTCTTTGAAACGTATTACAGAAAATTTCCATTATCTGGTGTATTTAAAACATAGGTACTTAATGAATTATTAAAAACATACATTTTTTTAATAATTTGGCCAGGCGTGCCTTTCTCGAGATTCAACGTGCCTTTTCTCGAGATGTTTCGTCGTCTTTTTTTAAAACCGTCATAACTTAAGTTTGGATTAGACAGGATAAACAAAATTTTCTGGATATGATGTCTGTAGCAAATTTAATAAACATGTAAAGTTTCAGGTATTATGAAGTTCTATTACTTAATAAGTAAAATTATCAAGATACGATACCAATGTAACACTCTCTAGAAAACACTACCGCGACGCTATCTTACTACCGGGATCTTAAGACAGAATTGCGAATCGACCTATCATCCTACTATATCTAGCTGGTAACACAACAATAGTGAGCATTGACACCATGCCGACAGGATTATGTACAGCGTGACACCATTCAGGGCGAGCTTTTACACTACCTGAAATTATGTGGGAGTAGGATCTGTATTCTCATGAACAACGTACAAAAAGAAACGTTCTCCCCTTAAAAAAACATTTACATTCAAAATGTTGCCAAGACGAGGCCTTATGCCTCGCATTGTGAAAAAAATATCAGATATCATGTGGAACCAAACATCTCACTCTTAACGCTCTAACTCTACAAGCTCTACATTCATAACTTTACATCTAAGTCAAAATATGTGGCTTGGGCGTTTCGTGTGACATGGGCGTAACTTGAAATAAATGTTCACCGATCATTACTGTTATCCTACTATTAAGCTATTATGATCGTCGTTATAGTGACGAAACTGTTACAACACATGTTGTGACTTAGGTATAAAGTTGTGAGTGTGACCTTGGAGAGTTAGAGCGTTTAGGGTGAGGAGCTTAACTCTACATGCTATCTGAAAACATTTTACATTGCAAGCTAAATGCCCTCGTCTTGGCCATATTTTACATGAAAATGTTTTTGATGGGATTTTATTTGATTAGGTTAAAATTTTTCAGTTAGCATTCAAACATGTAAACTTTGTCTATCGGGACAGTCAATTCTCTGATAGTTGTGAGTATCACCAGCCACTAAATGATTAACTTTTTTCTTATCCATTACGTCGACTGTTATGTCCGGTAAACGCACAATTCTTCTTTATGCACGGAAAAGGTGCATAAACAAGAATGCAAAATTAAAATATCTATCTGTAAATAAAACAAAATATTTATATTATTATGTATATGTATGATGGAATCTTGCTAAAACTGGACCTGGATTGGTGCCACTGCCTTACCTACCTAGCGCTACAACTCGGTGCTCAGGTTGAAGGACCGAAGGAAGGAACTTATTTCGCGAAACCTTGCTAATTTTTCTGTGGAACCCCTAAGCTTTGCTTTCCCACTTTAAGAATCGCTGGAATGGATAGACTTACTTGTACCACTATACAAATGTGAAACAGTATGGAAACTAAACCTTGTTGATAAAATTCTTACCTAGATTCCATTAAAGTAATAAGGTTGTCGCGTTATTTTTTTTCGATCAGATTGCAATAACTGTGTAGCTTATAAATAATATTAGTGAGAAATCTCGTTGCGTCGGTTAATCTCACCAAAAGCAACACCACAAAAACCGCGTAGGCATCGACGTCGTCGTTGTGCATAATTGTGTTAGTGTACGTTCAAACGTTTGCAGGTAGTTTTCATACTGTAGCACAATTATACTGTGCCTGTACCACACACCGCACATAATAAAATATTTTTTGGTATTTCAATTGTATGGGTACCAACTACTTAAAGTCCGGAATAATTTATCGAATTAAGTAATATTAGCAGCAGATGTTCCACCAAGAAGCAGATCGTGGTGTAATCAAATTTTTTGTTTCAGACTGGCTGTGAATAATATGCAATATTTAAGTAATGTGCTTGGCATTAAGGACCCCATACACAAACAGAAGTTGGCCTTAAAGGCCATGGACGTAGTGCTCTTTGGCCCACCGAAAGGTACGATAATTGTTATTATTGGACACTATTTCCGTCGTTTTATAGGTTTTAGGCCGGATCATCTGCACTTCAGAGGGTGTTATGAAGTACTGACTCCAAAAAGGGAGGAGGTTATCAATTCTACTGTATGTTTATTACGCATTACTCGGCCAAGAACCGATTTTGATGGTGATATGTTAGAAAAATAGGTCATGATTTGAGGTGGCCGCCCAAATTAATTTATTCAAATTCGAACTACAAATAATTCTTAATAATGCATACATTTAGAAAAATCTCTAAACTAGTAGTAATTTTATATGGGACCACCTCGGGATTATTAGCTATCTTTAAACAAAAATATCAAATCGCAAACTATTGAAATAATTGGAGACGGTTTTCGCAGTTTTACTGCGCTTAACTTCAAATGACTTCGCAGCGACAGAGCAACATACGTTACACTGTTAACCTACTGTATTGCGTATAATATAATCTATATATATAAAAATCAATTGCTGTTCGCTAGTCTCGTTAAAACTCGAAAACGGCTGAACCGATTTGGCTAATTTTGGCTTTGAATTATTTGTTCAAGTCCAGGGAAGGTTTAAAAGATAAGAAAAAGGGTAAAAAAAATGCGAGGAAACTAGGAAAAAATATTTTCCCGTACAAACTGAACGGGTGGAACTATACCACTGTATATCTATACTTATGGAATAACATGTCCTGACTGACTGATGCATCACCGCTGAACAAAAACGGTTCAAGTTACAGCCATAAAATTTGGTGAGTAGGGTCGTTTTATTGAGTATACACCCGCTAAGGACAACATTTTGGAAATTTTACGCCTAAGGGGATAAACAGGGGTTGAAATTTTGTATGGAAAACTGTCATGTTTTAAGTTAGAAACATGAAACTTTATTTTTGGGTTATTTATCAAAAATGAGTAGATACGTATTTAAGCGTTTCTTGAAATTCTACCCCTAAGACGGTGAAGTTTGTATGAAAGTCATAAAATATTCGTACAGTTTTTAATTCAACTTCTACCACGCGAGCAAAGCCGCGGACAACAGCTAGTTGCATATATATTGTGTGCCACGATAGTACAAGAAGAAAAAGTAGAAAAGCGGAGCAAGCCCACACGTGTTGAACCACTCGCATTAAATCGAAGATGAAAATAATTTACAGTGCATTATTATCAAACAATGGTTATCGCTCGAAATTCTATGTACTATTAGCTTGTATTTTAGATATGCTTTAATAAAGAGCAAAAAGTAGGGGAAATCCTAAAATGAATAGTGATTAGATCTTTATCATTGTATTACTCGTTGTGTTTTTGCCTCACATCATAATAACCAATCACAAACGGCCGATTTTGCGATGACTCGGCCTTTTTCTTGCCATTAATGCTTCGTTTTTTTACACAAATACGTTTGATAATGGTGTGCTATAAAAAAAATAAAACTGTTAAAATTGGTTTATTTTTGTAAATATCTCTGAACTAATCACACAAATTGATGTAACTCTAAAGTACCTTGGTATGTTGTTACTTTTTATGTTAGAAGGCAGCGAAAAGTTTATTTCTCTCTAATATACAACGGTGATCTATAGACATCATTCATGTTATAAGTGCGTCGCTGTCCTACGGCCAGAATGTGTAAGTCTACCGTTCACGTATTCTCCGGACCGGAACGTAACAGAATCACTATGGCGGCAAATACGAACGAGGCGGTGTCAAATGAATCCCTGCATTGGCACGTTGCTGCGTACCAAACTGCCACCAGTAAAAAATTATACATTAAAAAAAAAAAATGAAAAATCGTTTATTACAAGTTTTACATAGTGTTGGTCCGGGAATCCTTTCTAGAATAGACCATTTGCCTTCCTGCCAGGCAGCTCGTAAAAGGCGAGCGTAGACTTACCGTCACTAACACCGTGACATCCTACTAGGAGGTAGAGTTTCGCAGCGACTCGCCCGGATTGGTGCCACCGCCTCATCTATTCCTGCCACCACAACGTCCAATGCTTACCGTTGACGTGTTCCGGTTCGGAGGGTAAGGTAGCCGGTAAATTTACTTTTTGCTCGAGGCATAACATCCCGGCCTTAGGTTGGCAACGCACCATTGCCACCTTTGGTGTCTCTAGGCGGCGTGAATTTCTTACCATCAGGAAATCCGTCTGCTTGTTTGCCTTCCAATATTATAAAAAAAAAGTAAGTTTGAGAATAGGTTGTTATCTATATTTCACCCCCCTAACTGATTAATGTGGCATTAAAAAATACATACTAGCCTAAATTTTCTACATTCTATGAGAAAAAGTGCGAGGAAAATAGGAAAAACAACATTTAAATTTTCCTGTGCAGAATCTAAAAAAAGTGAGAGGTGGTAATTTCGCCAGAACAGCTAGTAATACAAAAAAAAGTAACTTTTGCCCTATGCTCGCCCCTTACTTAGCTTAGATACTAAGTTAGGAGGCAGATAGTCAATTCTAAGCAGCGGATGCTCATTATTATTATTTGTATAGGTAAATTTGTATGAAAAGGGTAATGAATGTAAAGGAAGCTTAACAGGTTGTTCAGGATCGTGAGGTCTGGCACTCGATACTCTCTGCCTACGCCGAAAGGGACTTGGCATGAAGATATGTATGTATGTGTTTATGTATATAGGTACAACGATTATTTACTTAATACTCGACCCAACTAGACACATATGTTCATCACTAAAATGCCATAGCCCTTTCGGGAATCGAACATGCGCCTCTGGGAGGGACTTCATCATTGGTTATACATGTACGCTAAACACTCGATATATATACATTTTGTACTTATTAATGATTATTCGTCCATTAAAATTTTCGGTCCGAATATTGTTGTTAACGCATTAAAAACATATTAACTAAAACCAGAACATGAGTAGTATTGTGGTTGTTCCTTACACGGTCTTATCTCGCGATAGTCAACAAGCCTACTGACGATGTTTTTGCTTGTCCCAGGCACGTATAAAAAACTCTTACCGTCACAGAACCAGTACAGCCATTACCTTATCTTAAATATTTGAATACTGTAACGAGCACTGACGGTATGGTGCCAAGAGACTAGAATACATAAAGTTGGTGGAACATTCTTAGCAAATCTTCACGAATAGAGAAGAAATATTCGTTTGTTAAAAATGTTCTTAGATTAATTGATAATCGAACAATCTGAAAATGTTTAGTATTTTTAGATGTTCTTTTATTATGAAAAAACAATGTGAAAAAAGGCTCTGGCTCATCGATAGAGGCCTAGTACTTGTATAGATCTTTTAAAAGCAGTAGAAGAATACACATCGTCTTTAGACACCTAAAACGGTTATGATGCTAAATCCGCTGTTGGGATGTTAAGCCTTTCGCGGAAAAAGTTTCAAGTCTACCCAATATCCGTATCGAAAGAAGAAACTGGCAAGCACTATTACGTTGATAAGAAATGTTACGAACTCTGTCATCTAAACGTGATCACTGTGTAAGTGAGCAAACACGACGCTCGCTTCTTACAAGGGTTTGAAAGCAAGGGCTGCTGAAAGAACCTGACGAGCAATAACCAAGACGAGCATTCGTGCGAGCGTACGATAAATTGCTAGGAAATCTACATTTTGCAACCTGACCTTCACCTTCGTCGTATACGGCATGTGTCCATGTGCTCTATATGATTGTGTTTTGTTACCGTGATTATTTGTACCATTGTATGGAGTGGCCTTAATGATGTCACCACATTTGATGTGCTATTAAATGGTTTTGTATGGTCACCATTTTTTACTAAATAATAAGATTGTCTCGATAAAATTGACGTTTTGGCAATGATTATACACTGAAATATCTATGTGGAGTAATATATTGTAACTACGAGGGGAGGTCCAAAAGTTCGCGGAATGAAAGAGTTGTTAATAAAATATAACAATAAATTTATTTTTCCTTTTCAATATAATCACCCTTAAGTCTAATACATTTATTCGGTCTGTGAATTCATTTTTCTAAACCATCGAAAAAATATTTTTTGTCGTTGGCCTCAAAATGCGCCGAAGTTGCCTCCTTCACTTCATTATCGTCGGAAAATTTCCTTCCCCTTAGCTCTTTTTTTAAATTTGGAAACAAATAAAAATCGCTAGGGCCAGGTCTGGACTATAACAACAAGAACAAGTGATTCGAATCCATGTGTGTGCAGAGCAGCCATGGCAACTCGGCTTTTGTGAACCGGCGCGTTGTCTTGCAAAAGCAACACACCCTTGGCCAATTTTCCTCGACGATTTTCTTTAATTGCCTTCTTTAACTTTTCCAATATCGTTGCGTAGTATTCTCCGGTTATAGTGGTACCCTTTTCTTTACAATCAATGAGTAATATTCCCTCACAATTCCAAACAACAGTGGCCATCAACTTTCCAGCCGATTCTGAGACTTTGAATTTCTTGAGAGGTGGTGTACTCTTTTTGTGCTATTGCATGGACTCTTGTTTTGATTCAGGTTCAAAGTGATGAACCCATGTTTCATCTCCAGTAACAATCCGCTCCAACACCTGCACAGGTTCGTCTCCACACACCTCCAACAAGTGCTTAGACGCGTCGACGCACTGCTGTTCTTGAAGCGGCGTGAGCATTCTCGGCACCCATCTTGCACTCACTTTTGACATGCCCAGGTGGTCGTGCAGGATCTGCAAAATAGTTGTATCTGATACTCCAACAAATGCAGATAATTGTTTTTCTTTAAACGTGTGTCTTCGAGTACAAGTTTTTCGACGATATCTGATGTGGTGGCCTCTACTGGCCGCCCAGAGCGAGAGTCGTCTTCAATTGAATCCCGACCATGTTTAAAAAGTCAATGCCACTTATAAACCATTGTTTTATCAGGGCACTGATTTCCATAAATGGCGTCCACTTCATTTAAAATGGTTTGAACGTTTTTTCCTTGCTTGGTAAGGAATTTTATTACAGCACGATGTTCAATTTTCTCCATAGTTGCAGTTTGCTTCCAGATTGACTTGTTTAGCAGGCGAGTACTCGTAAATGAATGGCGCTATAGGGTTGAAATGTTATATATATACTAATTATGAGTGCCCAATTAGTATGACACTAAGCGAGCTACCCTCCATCCCCTCCATTTCGTGAACTTTTGGACCATCCTGCGTATGAGAAGTTTGGATGTAGATAGCCAGTTAAATGCTATACATATATTTTTGAAAATATTTTTATGTTTATATTTTTTCAATAATACTTTATTTTCACTATTATTATATATTTTTAGTCACTATTATATAATATGTATATTCGTATCAAGTATGTAGAGTAATATAATATACTTTTTTTTATTACAATTACGTATATTAAAATCGGGTGGAATTCTTGGTTTGTACACATATTTTTGTTAGAGGTCAGCGAACAAGCATAAGGTACTATCCTGAGACCGGAATCAAAAGCCTAATGCAAGTCTACCCCACTCTCCGGACTGAAAAATGACAGAGTCATAATGGCATCAGAAAGAGATTAGGCGGTTTATCTCTACCCGGGAAAACAACACTCTACCACCAGTGAAAATTTACTTTTGTTTTTATATTTATGTTTTCTTCACCCTCTGTTATGTGTTTTTATTTTTTTTTTGTTAAATAAATTGTTTACAATGAAGCTAATATATTTACAAAAGAAAATCTGAAGGATCTATCGATACCATGAAACATATTGTGTCTTTGCCAAATGTGTTAACGGTGAATAACATAACTGAGGTAGGGTTATCAAGTAAGTTGATCGCCTACCATATCTTTCAAACCAAAAGAAGTTTATGACGAAAATTACTGTTGTGGCTACAGAAAAATGTAAGATGATGGTGGTAGATACCAATACGGGTAAACGGGATTTAACCACCCGTATTGTCAAACTAATTGCACTAGTTAAATAATCTTGCCATCTATCTTACTACATTACTTCATTAATGGGTGATGGGGCTGTCATATACCTGTTCTTAAACAAAGAAAAGCATGGCAGCGCACTGTTACATTTTGAATGTCACCAAGCAATGTCTTTTTTTATGATTGGGAAATCCCACTTCTTATTTGCCTTCATATACCATAAAAAATGGTGACGAGCTATGACGAATATTTTTTCCTTCATTTATTGTATACTCAGAACTTATCTTTGGTCTTTTTGGTTTTGCTTTATACTGTAATAACCTAATAACCTATCACTATATCAGTCATTGATAAAACCATTGTAGAATTTATTAATTTTGAACACAAAACATTACAAATTGAATTTGTGTAATTTTTCCAGAGGTATTTATTTATTTTATTTATTCGCCTCTGTCGCCTCTGTTGTCTAGCGGTCCGGGTGTTGGACTTGACTGCATGAGGTCCTGGGTTCGAATCCCGGGTCGGCCAACATAAAGAAAATTGGATTTTTCCAATTTTCTAATTAAAAAAAATGTTGGTCGGTATTGAAAATGTGCCCGGTTGGCGATAGGCTTGCCACCTATCACATTGTGGGACTTAGTGTCTTCGGCTAGTCGTGTATACCTTGGTTGTACCTCTGCCTACCTCTTCGGGGATATGGGCGTGAAGATACTTTTATTTATTAATTCTTAAGAACGAAGTTCAAAGTTGCTACCCAGCAGTTTGTAAAAGGTGAATTTCCGTTTATTTATCACTTACACCATGACCTTAAACCGCGAAGTAGGTGCTACAGTTTTATGAAGATTTGCACGGATTAGTACCACCGTTTTACCTATTTCTGTTGCCCTAAAATCAGCTTTCATTATCATCGTATTTTAATCTGGAAAATGGGATAGTCGGTACACTTATTTATTATAAATCATTCCACGCATACTGTGTAATCTCAAATTATATAAAAATGATCCCCATTTTATCTTGGTCATCGCATCACACGTGTACGGATGAACCAATTTCGCTAATTTTTTGTCGTGCTTGTTATTGTCAGGAGAAGATGAAAAAATAAGTTTACATTCAATGTGCGTAGTTAAGGCATGATAACGTCTGTCGTTATATAAATCAACCCATATTACACATAATGTATGTTACATTATTATAAAATATTGAATAGTGCAATAATTACAAAGATGTTGCTCAAATTATACAATCATCCAAAGTATTTCCACACATTGATATCATAAGTCACTTCTTACCGTACTTGGTTGCACTCATATTTATAACACATACAATACAAAAGAGTGTTTTAATAAAAATGTTAAAATTACACAACAAGGTCTCGATATTACTAAACTCATGGTGCCACTACACGTCGGACACGACTCGAGTGATATTGTCTTCGTATAGTGCGTTCAGTTAGTCGATGTTTTTGATGTTACACTTGTGTTTTATCGTTCCCAGTGTCTGTAGACGTGGTGTTTTAAATATGTTATATAAATGGTGTTTGTTAAGTGGTTCAGCTATGGAGCTTCGCACCTTGGATATTTCTTGCTGAGGGGACTTCACGCTAACTTATCTGATGAAGGCAATTATTTTGTAACTTATTAATTATTAAGAGCGTTGTTAGTGTAGCAATCGGAATGGAAACAGATAAAAATTCAACTTACATTCGTAATGCTGCATAATACCAAAAGTGGGTACGGGGTAGGCCACACTGGCATTTTCGCGAAAAGGGCCTCCTTGCCGGACCAAAACCGCAGGAACGCAAAATTTCATTAAACCTCTTAAAACAGCTGAGCTCGGAGGCCCCAAATCACGAAGAGATGGTTATATTTTATTCGGTCGGTTAGGTATATCGTAATCGACGTTTAACAGTCAATCAACTATTCACCATGGACGAAGCGTTGGCTATGTGTCATAATCGACTGTTTAACTTAAACGTACCATCATTTACTTTTAATGGTTAGTGATAGGAACGAAAAATATTTCGTAGTAAAAGGTATTCTAAATGTTGACCTGGTCGTATAAGCTATAAGCAAAGTTTGGTAAAAATCCTTTTAAGAGTTTTTGTGTGAAAAGTGAACAGACAATCCGACATAATTTTTGTGTTGTTTTGGGTCCTGTATCTTAAATACACAATACTCAGTAGCTATTGTTTTTAAAAATACTAGTGGTCGCCCATTGGCCGAAATTCGACCATAATAAATTGTAATATTTTGTTGATAAGAACGCCATCTTCACTTCTCAAGACCAACTACTTTGTTTCCAAACTTTTTAGTGCGCCATCTGTGATCTTTTTATCGTTATCATCATATTTGTTTGTGTGTGTCATGCATGCATGTCATCAAATGCATGGCAGTGCGGGTAATGTTTTATTTGTTGATTTAATGTACTTTATAAACATTATTACACACATAAACTTATAACACCTACACATAAACTATAACGGCCTTACTAATAAAAATTTTACGATAGTGTATACAAGATGTATAAACAATGAATAAGAAAAATGTTACTAGTAAAAAAAATACACAAAAGAATGTATACAAAAACTATAAGAGGCTGTAATGTCTATACAAATTTACGCAAGCTTTACACTTGCCGACACCTTTGTTTAGGGCTTGTGTAAGGCTCAAAATGGCGGATTTAATTGTAAACAGATGTTGCTTGCTGCTGCTAAGGATCAAATCATGTGTCAAAATTTCTGTTTTATGACCTCTCGGTCATCGTTTTTTAAGCTTTTAACTATGTTATGACCTGCTTAGTAAAAAAGAAAATGGTCTATTCTTCTCAACGGCCCTGGACCAACACGAGTAGCTATTTGAGTTCTTAATCTACGATAGATTATTTACCACTAGCTGTTTGCCTGCGATTTCGTCAACATAAAATAGTTATGATTTTCGTAAAAAAATTCGTAACCCATTATACCTAGTCCTTTTAGAGTTTATATTTGAAAAATTATATATGTGTGAACTCGGATCTGTAGCAATTTGAATATCAAATTTTATAAAAATCGTTTCAGCGGCTTAACAGTAAAAGAGCAACAGAGACAGACTTTCGTTTTTATAATATTAATGTTAATTATTATGGATATTTTACTATAGTATTAAATATTATGCCAATCATAAATAGTAGATAAACTTAAAAACCTTAAACATATTAAAAAAGGTTCAATACATATTATGAACTTTGATAAACAAAGAACAAATAATTGGTCTGTGGTACAAATTGTCACGTTATGACACAAACATCAAAATATATTGATCTGTGATCAGTAGCGTTCTAAACACAGATTATACTCCTAAAAGATAAGCCACTTAAGGTTCTATATCGGTATATAGAAAACATTTGTTCAACGGCGCATTAGCAGATGTAGTTATAAAAAGTTTCGACTCCATACGATAATTAATATTAGTGCCATCTATTCCTAACATGAAGAAACATTTATACCGTTCCTTATATCATTTACTGTTTGTTTTTATTTAAATAGCCTACCAATATTACTTTTTACAGTATATTCAGTACAAAACCTTAAAACAACGATAACGAAGTTTTAGTTAGTTTTAATTTTGATGATGCCGTAAAAAGGTAAACCGATAGACTTTTCGAACAGAAATAAATAATAAGAACAGTATAATTTGAAAGTATTCAAAGTAATAGTGAATAGGCTTCTCCTAGTACTTCTGACTTGAACCAAATATGAATACAGATAAATCTAAATAACTAAAAGACGAAGATGTTATTAACATTTATTAAAACATTCTAAAACAAGATCAACTAGAGTCTTACCACATACAATTTAAGTAGCTTAATAGTGATTAACGAAAATACATTTAAAGGCAATCTTAACATTCAAATGTATCCTCTTAAAGTAAAAAAAAAACCTACAGCCTATAGAAATATACACTTATAGAAACACTATATTATTTGCACTAAAATGTCACAAAAACTTTATTCACACGTATTATTAAAACAAAAACATATAAAGCCAGTGACCAATATAATAATACTAATTGAAAAGCTATAATATATAATGTTATACTAATTTAAAATTGATAAAATAAAATAAGGTATACGAAACGGCTAAAATTCGAAAATATCAAATGACAAGATTGACAAATATCGATTGTCAAATTCGTAATAAAACCAAAGAGAATATATACAAACTTTTTAGTAGACACTTGCCATTTAGAGCCGAGGGTTGACAGTAAATACTTTAGAACTACCTAACTAACTACATCGAGGTTTCAGGTTGTATTATAATTGGTTGGTTCTTTCTTTCGGTTTAACATAACATAAATCTTTACTCATTGTGGTGCCAATTCAATAAAAACAATATTTGATTTTAATTAACTATATGCATCATTAGGAATTACGGAAAGCTTAAGAACATAGTTGTTTAGGAAAATAAAAAAAGTTTATTAAGTGCCCACTCAATGATTTTAAGTTTTTTAGAATCGTTTAATCTTTTATTAGGTCATTTTCAATTGTTGGTAGTTTTTTTTAGATTTTATTACTTACTTTTAAAATTCCTACGTCCCTTACTTTAGTTATCAACTGTGAAATAATCTTATATAAAACATTGGTTGTTATATAAATATAAATACCAAGTTGAAACAATATAATTACCACCCTTGAGTGAAGAGTTTTGAGTAAATTTATTGAAAGTTATATTACAAGATTTGCTT
Source organism: Calephelis virginiensis (assembly GCA_002245475.1). NCBI lineage: Eukaryota > Metazoa > Arthropoda > Insecta > Lepidoptera > Riodinidae > Calephelis > Calephelis virginiensis. The sequence goes on from NJDC01005495.1 coordinate 70,942, forward strand.
CATTTAGACTGAAGTGAAAAAACCGGCAACACTAATTTGACAACTACATTCATATTTGTTATCGCGCTACCTAGACAGTTTATGCTGAATTATTTTATAACGAAGTATTCAATGAGTTAAGAAAAGGTTCAGAAAAAGGTGGAGAACTGTAAACTATGAGTAATAGACGTCATTTTAATCAAATACATTATTTTTTTGTCCCTTTCATTAGAGTGAACCTAGTGTGGTTCTAAAATCAATTAGGTACGATAAAGACATGCATGAAAAATATTTTTAATAATAACTAAATAATACGAAACAAAAAAAAATATTATAGTTCTTTTAAGAAATAACTAATAAATAATTAATTAAACGTTTGTAAAAATTGTTTTATTCGTCCTAATATTATTTCTAAAATTACATATAAACACGTCAAATAGTTTCCGAACAGATTTGACAAGAGTTATGACGTAATCTCGTTATACTACCTCAATAGTTATACAGACCTCAGAAAAAGTTTATTAGTAGAGATACAGTCTATGCGTAGTGCAAATCTTATTCATTCTTAATACGCAGTTTAACTATTGACTTCGTAAACGTGTGTGTAACATTTTTTTATTAGTAAGGCTGTAAGTGTGCCAAATTTTATTTTACTGCGTCCGCGCAATTTTCGTGAGTCCAAAGTTTTGGCATCGCGTATTAATGTATAGATATGTAAAGATTTTGTATGTATATATTGAATGATTGACTGACACCTATTTTAATACCAATAAAAGTGTTAAAACAGCATTGATAATGAAGCTTTTAGATTTTACATCAAACCATTACAAAGGAGCACGAGAACTTTGGATAACAAAGAAAATGACGGTCAAACGACTAAATTAAACATAGGAGTCTAGATCAATGGTTAACGAAATTATAATTATTTTTTTCAATTTTTTGAACTCTGACCTAAGTGGTTCAAGGTTTAATCGTTTAATTAAGATTGCCTTTTGATCAGCTCATTATAACATACATTATTATTTACAG
>NJDC01005497.1:5626-20949 GCA_002245475.1 Calephelis virginiensis
GAACGCTTTTACTGAGAAGAACAATCAATAAATAGAATAAAACAAACAAATTACTTCTCAGAAGTTACAATAAGCTTGAGTAAAATTTCTAAAGTCGGCCCTTTTGTACTTGCGGGTAGCAGGTAGTGAGATAACATACCCATTTTTCCCGAGCTTGTGTTGTAAAATATCTGCATGGACGTCGTTGTTTTTGTAATTGCATTCTGTTAAACGTTTCATGTTTTTCGAATAAAGTATATAGAAGGTAAATAAAACACGTTTGCTTTTCATAAGAAATATTTTTCTTGGGAAAATTGGGAAAAAACACATTTTGTTTGTTGCAAATGGTTTTGGGGCAAAATGTACACATTTTTACGTTATTATGTAGCTTAGTTCTCAGGGATCCTAAAAATATATACATTGATATTGATGCGCAAAGGAAATTGCACCATTGAACAGCGGTATGCGAAATTAAGAAAATAAATGTCTGTATCAACAGATTTGTGGTTGACCATACATCTTCAGGTGATGGTTCGATGCGGGAATAATGCGGTAATAAGGGAATTCGACTGACCTGTCTTTCTTCTTACTGCTTTCTTCAAAATTTGCACAAGCACACGCGGCGAATTGATTTAATTTTAAATTTCACTGTTTAAGGTCGCGACTTGCGTGCACGCCCGACGATATTCAAAACAAACGTGAATTAAAAACAGCGGCCCCTGACATCCGTGCTTTGCGCTTCACTTTTTTCCAGGCGTTCATATCTTATTTAGCAATCGAACGTAAAGATTTCGGAAGGATAATATTAACAGGGAAAAAAAGCAAATACAGCGGTAACAGATATGTTTCTAATACATAAATCGAAATATATCGTTGTTTTTCCGAATTCCCGCAATTTTCCCGTAAACATGTGGACACTAAGGCGCCAAAATCGCTTTTTTTTTAAAATATGTAACTGATAGTTAAACCCTTGTGCATTGGTTCCTACTGGCTTACAGTAACACCATGTAAAAAAAATATTTAAAATGAATGAACAGCTTCCAAACTGTATTATAAAAACACGACTTATTTTGAATTAATTTGATTTACCTTCAAATTGGACTCCTGTAAAATTACTATCATGTTAATTGATTCATTATACAGAAGCTATTGATATGTTGTTTTTAAACTTGTTTATATTATGTTACTTTAATCTCCTTGTGTGTGTGTCTAACGAATATACATTTTTCTCCACCCCTGAAAAATATTGTAATTATGGTAAAATTTTAAATTATGAAAATTTCAAATTTACAATAGAACTCCACTAAACATTGACTTTAGTGGAGTTCTATTGTAAATTTGATTTAACATAGATTATCATACTAAAACAAGAATTAGTAAGAGTACATATTTTTCCAGTAAGGTGCAAGTAATAAAGTGATTAAATAATAATGATATGATCTGTGAAAAAAAAATGGTTGCCTGTAAAGTCGGTTTTACGGGCGAAGATTTTCGTGACAACGTCTTTTTCTCGGTAGAATATTAATTATTGATATGAATATTATTAAATTGCACAATAGGAACAAGGAATTGAATGAAAATAAGAAATGCACAAATTTTAACTATAGAAATATATTTTGTTTACTAAAACATTGTACCGGTCCGGCGGGCCTCTCTCTCTCGTTCGGTGACTCATCGTAACAGACGTGAGCGGGCGTTACACTTTTTCAAGAGTGACTCCGAGCCACAACCTAATTTAAGACGTTGTCACGTCAAAAACAAAATTGAACCACACACTCTTTATTTTGTGTAACCATACTTATAAGTTCATAAATATAAGCTAGTGACATAATATATTGATTGTGTTACATAAAAGCTACACCACCAAAATTATTAAAACTACTCTTCAGGTACTGGGACTGGGTTGCTCTCAATAATGGCTGCCAGATGTGGTGCTGACACAATCATAGCTTGTGAAGCTTTTAAACCTATGGCAGAATGTTGCAAACGGATTCTTGAGCAAAATGGTGTTGCAGACAAAATTACGTTAATCCCTAAGAGGTCCACTGAATTGACAGTGGGAGAGGAAGGTGATCTAAAAAATAAGGCAAACATTTTAGTCACAGAAGTGTTTGATACAGAGTTAATTGGAGAAGGTAATTATTTTATATTTCATATTGATTTATATTTTTACATAAAAGTGTTTTTGTTTTAATGAAATGCTAATGCATAAAAAATCTTATGGAGTTCCCAATAGTCAATAAATGCCAACTGAATACAAATGTTTAATGTCAGTATCAAAACTGAGATGAATTTCTAGAATTTGCAAGTTTTTTTTAGCTTACATTTCTGAAATTTCCGTATTTGAAATCTCTGTGCTCGCCCTGTTTAAGCTGCCATGGCAACTAGGAAAAAGTGGACTTGTATTTATTTGTTAATGGATGTTCCATCACATTTAGTTGTGATTTTGAGCCATTATGTATTAACAATGTGGATGGACAAATAGGTGTGCGTTACCCCAGCAAGAATGTAGTACCTAGAGTGATATGAGTGGGACAAATAATTAGTGCTGGATGTGCTGTAAACGTGCGCCGAATAAAAAAAATGTGCATGTTGTCGTTTCCAAAACGATTTGTGATTTTAAATTCTACAAGGTACAAATAACTTACAAGAACTTTTTGTTTTTAAATATTTACACTTAAGATTTTTTTCTGTGATCTGATTATTACTTTAAGAATCAAAAATAAGAAAATAAAAATGTTAATAATTACAAGTACAAGGTCTTTCATTTCATACAGTAACAGAATGCATTTTTTAATTAGTTCCCTAAATTTAGTTATATAATTAATCACCAACGTTACGTTCAATATTCAATAATATTACGTTCAATAAAGAAGTTCATTAGTATGTATGAAAACGCCGCTTTTTAGTAGTCATTCTAATTTGGTAGGATAACCAGTGTTTGTGTTGCTGTTTTGGTTTTTGTTTATATTTACTTAATGCGAAATATTTCAGACTGGATATTTATTTTACATATTATTTGGCTAAACGCACTAAGTTTTTGTTATTAACACCTAAACATCTTAGGTTGAGACAGTAATTTGTGCAGTCACGTCAAAGTTAGAACGCTGTTTTTTGACTTTAATTCATATTATTCAAAAACGCATGTATGTATGCTTTTGAATTTTTTTATAGTAAATAAACACGTTAAGAAGAACCGAATACAGTTTTCGGTGACCTTATATATTTTCTCATTTAGGCGCTACGATTTTTTTTGATTTTTGGAAAAACCGCGATTACTTGAAAAATATAAATATTGTTTTAAATCTAATTTTGTCACAAATACGCACAAATTAAGAGCTATTTGTGCGTGTTTATTCTACAGGCGCACATATAATAGTCTTTGAGATACACGATTTTGCAAAACGTTACCGCAGCAAGAAACACAATATCTCAAAAACCTGAAGATGCACAAATTTTATTTTTAGCAATATAAGCTCTCTGCTCATACACAATTTTTAACTCTCCGATAATTAGTTTTGATTTTTCTTTCTTGAAATGTTTTTTCCGTTTATTTCCAAAACGACAACATGCTCAATTTTTTTTATTCAGCGTACATTTACTACTAATTATTTGTCCCACTCATAACACTCTAGGTGCTACTTTCTTGCTAGGGTAACGCACACGTCAAATAGCTATTCCAGCTATACCAGCTCTCTCCTCCAAACTGTTTGTGGTTTTCTGTATAGTCCCTAACCTTCCAAGGATCTGAATCTGTTGTTTTGCTACAGTCTGCACTTTATGATAAGATAAATTGTTTTTTATTCTTTTTATTTATACTTAGGTCATACTGAAAATTTATGGACTCTGGTAAATAAGGCTAGATAAATTGTTTATGATTAACTAGCTGCCTGTTCCGGTTTTGCTTGGATGGTATTTTTTTTTATCATAAACTTAGATGTAAGCTATCCTATATCTTTCAAGTTGGATCAAACTGCACTCAGTGTGCAAATTTTATTGAAATTGGTTTAGTAGTGTGAGATTCCATCGCGGACAAAGAATGTGACACATCCACACTAGTATTATAAATGCGAAAGTAGCTCTGTCTTTCTGTCTGTATGTCTGTCTGTCTGTCTGTCTGTCTGTCTGTTACCTTTTCACGCCTAAACCACCCAACCGATTGTGATGAAATTTGGTACAGAGATAGAATAGACCCTGAGGAACAATAAAATAAGTATCTTCACGCCCATATTCCCGAAGAGGTAGGCAGGGGTACAACCAGGGCACCCACGACTAGCCGAAGACACTAAGTCCCACAATTCCATTATACATACATCCATTTCCAATATCGAATAACATTTTTTTTATTAGAAAATTGGAAAAATCCATTTTACTTTTTGTTGGCCGACCCGGCATTAGAACCCGGGACCTAATGCAGTCAAGTCCAACACTCGGACCGCTAGACCACAGAGGCGAACAACAAAGGCTACTTTTGATTGGTAAAAAGAGGGGATGCATGTTCATATGGAAATTCGTCATTTTTAAAGCTGTAAAAGTGAAACTTTGTATTTAGACAATGATAAACGAAAGAACATAGGCTACTTTTTATAGCGAAAATTGGGGGAGGAAATTGGGGTAAAAACAGGTGATGAATGTTCGTATAGAAATTCGTCATTTTTAAAGCTGTAACAGTGAAACTTTGTATTTAGACACTTCATGATAAACGAAAGAACATAGGCTACTTTTTATAGCGAAAATTGGGGGAGGAAATTGGGGTAAAAACAGGTGATGAATGTTCGTGTAGAAATTCGTCATTTTTAAAGCTGTAACAGTGAAACTTTGTATTTAGACACTTCATGATAAACGAAAAAACATAGGCTACTTTTTATAGCGATAATTTAATCAAAAATATACTTATCAACCTTATTAAAAAAAGAATATAAACATGGAAACGTGCAAAACCACGTCACCGCTAAATGTGTTTAGTAGACAAATTAATTTTCCAGATTTTTCTCTTAATAAAATGAACCGAAACTCGCATTTTATGACTAATGCCCGGTTCCTATATTCAAAAAACGAGTCGTTTTGCTTACGAACTGTAGCTTTTTGTACGAATCGTAATCAGTATCTGTTCCTATAAAAAACTATTCGTAGGATATTTTACTGATAACCAGCGCTATCTAACAACCTACGGATGGGAGGGTCAGAATGACGGGACCATACGACAAATGTATGGAGTTGGCCGCTACTGGCGTTCCTATAAAATTTTTGAAATGTCAAACAGCTGTCAAAGTTACTGTCCGTCAAAGTTACCGCTACCGCAGCATTTGAGGCGGATTATCTGTTTATACGTATAGTATAACGCAATTATTTTAAAGTTTGTAAGCGATTTTAAAAATGAAAATGATGTGGATATGCTTAGTACGCTCTCAGGATGGAGTTTGGAGTCCAATGTAAACGATATGGGAATATACCGCACTGGTTCGAAGTTTATAAGCGATTTTATAATGAAATTGATGTGGATATATAGTACATTCTCCGGATGGAGCTTGGAGTCCAATGTAAACGATAGGGAAAGATTTTAAAAAGAAAGTACACTCTGTAGGTACTTCATAATTTCTAAAGATTGGCTTGTTTTCATCTGAGGTTCCGACTTGCTAAGAGATTAGTGGGGATACGACTGACCAAAAGTTATCTCTTTTTATACCCAGGTGACAGCAACAAGGTAAATAAGTTTATCATCTATGTATTTGTTGTATGGTACAAATAATTTCAAATTTAGCTACCACTATGTACCATAAGTGGTCTAGCGGTATCGCCTCTGTGGTCTAGCGGTCCGGGTGTTGGACTTGACTTCATGATGTCCCGGGTTCGAATCCCGGGTTGGATTTTTCTAATTTTCTAATAAAAAAATGTTGGTTGGGATTGGAAATGTGCCCGGTTGGCGATAGGCTTGCCACCTATCACATTGTGGGACTTAGTGTCTTCGGCTAGTCGTGGGTACCCTGGTTGTGCCTCTCATAAGACGCAACAAATAAGCCTAAACATAATGGGAGTGCTGGGAATTTTAGGTGTATCTGCCACCTCTCAGTTCCATCATCATCCGATTTACTCATGCATAAAAGATTTCAACTCAATTAGTATCCAGGAAGTGGATCAAATTCAACTTCCACCCGGACAAACACAAATAATGAAAATTACACAAGACTTTGTAAAAAGAGGTACTAGTAAATGTACTAATTCAAATGATTTTATGTATGAGATTGTTTACAACAGTTTGATTTCAGATCTTTTGGAGTTTGGAAAAGAAGTTTCTTTGATTTAGAAAACCCTGCAGTTAAACTTTATTAAGTTACAACTGCTGTATTGCATAATATATGTTAAATGCAAAATGTGAATGTCCGTTCTGAAGATCTAGGTATCAGTAAAGGATCCTGATAAACCTTGTTGATACAGATTTGAGTCAAGTGATATTATGTTTTGAAAAATAAAACAATTTTAAATACTTATTACAACTTTTATTTCGGATTGAAGAAAATTTTACATAATATAGTTATTTATTTCCTGCTATAAATTTATAAACACATTAATAAATTTTCTCTAACAACCAGTTGATTAGCAGAAATTGAAAACTAGGAGGAAATTGTATTTATAACAAGTCCAATTTATAACTGGTATAACTTTAAGGTAGCTCTTGCAAAACAGTTGTTGAGAATGCTGCAAGCTATTAGGCACTTTCACTATCTAATGGCACATTTTAAAGCATGTGTAAGTTGATCCCATCAGACCTGCTAACCTGTCCAGTACATCAGATTTAACACCGTCAATCTGTAAAAATAATTGTTTAAAATCTAAAACCTTGTTTTACAAAATAGTTATAATTTCCCTGTGTATTACGTCTTTTAGTATGAGTACATTTTTCTATTTTAGAAATAGAAAAAGTCATTCTAAAAAATGTCATATAGGCGGCATTATAATTTTCACTTTTTATTTATGTAATGAACTAGCAGCCCATCCTAGCTTAATACAGGTAGACAAACTTCTATGTTATTACACATATAAGCTTTCCTGTTGAATCACCCTTTTTCATATGATATTGAAAGGCAATCAAGCAGATGGATTTCCTGATGGTAAGAAATCCACCCCACCTAGAGACACCAAAGGTGGTAACGGTGCGTTGCCAACCTGAGGCCAGGATGGTAGGCCTCGAGCAAAAGTAAGTTTAACGGCTATCTTACCCTCCGTAGCACATCATGGCAAGTACAGACTTTATGGCGGCAGAAATAGGTAAGGCCTTGGTACCAATCCGGGTGAGTCGCGAAAACCTAATGCAAAAGTTTAAAAGATCTAAGCATACACGGACAGACAGCAGTAAGGGACCATTTTATACTATGTTCTGATAATTAAGTTTTTGAGACATATCTAACAATACCAACATTAAAATTAATAGTTAGATGTTAAGAGTAATACATAGACATAAGATAACAAAGTACAAGTATCCTACATTTTATATTTTAATCTCAAAATCACTCTGCCTTGCAGCAAGGTACAAAAAAATTGACAATAATGCTTGCTAGTAAGTCAGAAAGAGTGTCAAGAGATTTAATTATACATTTGACTTGTTACCTTCATATTAGTCATTTGTTTTTAAATGATGTTCCCGTTTTCGTTTGAGTTGGTTGGCATGCATGGCAATCAGAATATTCATGGAGTAACTGTATTGGTTTGTCCTTCATTTATTTGAAAAAGTATTTGTCTTTTAACTGTTGATTTTGTGTCAAACTTATATCAGACCGACTAATAAACTTCATCCTTCGCTTCCCTTTCTGTAATACAAAAACATGGTGAGTAGTTCTTTATACTGTTAAATTTAAATTTGCTATACAGGTTGTAGTTGTTTCCACATTTACTTATAATCGAGTGTATAAGATTTCAATGTGGCTTCCCATACTAGAGAACTAAATCTGGGTTAAATTGATTGCGACTATTATTGTAATTAGTTTGAAGAAATTAATATACATAACAACCAGTAAAACACTAGTTTCAGGCACAGTAAGGAAAAACCGGTTAGGTAGTTTGTAAGAAGTTTTGCTACTCAGTACATATTTCTATTTATGGGTTTGTAAAGTAAAGAAGTTATACTTACAGTCATGTCAATTGATTTTTCATTACATCAATACTCTTTTTCGTGTTCGCACTCACACAAATCCAAGTAAAACATCGAATATTTAATAAAAACTGTTTGTAAACATTAGACGTATTAACTGAAATAAAATCAAACATCAATTATTGTCAAACTTGAAACTTCAAACAAGATATTGGCGCGCGCGAGCCGGGATTTACGTTTCGTTATCACAATAGCACTAACAGCTGATAATAGAATTAAGATGTTTTTTTTATTTTTTATTTTAAAACTATATTAGTCTAAATTTATTGTTGATTTGTTAAATTATGTATGTTTTCTATAACAATTTTGGTTCATATCATAAATAAGTGTTATTCAATTACAAATATATTGATCAAATAAATAAGCTTAATGCAGTATTGAAACGCAGGGAGGGACAAAGATGGCTACCAGTAAAATATTTACTCACGATCACTCGTCGTAGGTAATGTACTAAAAGCACTTGTGGAACTATAAATTACTCATCATTTTTAGTAGGCAAAAACGAATGGTCAAATTTACGGATGACGCCTAGTGGATTATAGGAACCGGGCATAAGTTGGTATGAAAGCAGTCTATATTTTTCTTGTAAGAGCTCGGAACCAAAATCTATACTATCTATACTAATATTCAAAAGCTGAAGAGTTTGATTGTTTGTTTGCTTGAACATTTTAGTGTTAGAAAGTCCATTTATTAAAGAAGGCTACAGGTTATTATACATCATCACGCTAAGATCAATAGGAGCGGACCACTACTGATAAATGTTTTAAAATCGGGGGATTTTTTCCTATTGAGAGCGTGCGCTGCGTTAACGGTGAAAGTTTCATAAATATCATGTATGAAAAAATTGTTCCCCTTTAAAAGTCCTAAAAAAAGTCAGCGACAGCACATTTCTATCTTTTAAGGTTTGTTCACTATAACCTTTTTTTATGCTAACCAAATTCGTTTCAAAATAATGCATTATTTGCGAAGGTTATTTTATAAACACGATGTTAATCCTTATCCAAAAAATACGTCATTCATCACAAGTATTTAATTTAAAACAAAATTGCATTTCACGTCACTAGATTTGAATGAATATCTTAGGAGATATTTAAAATAACACTATCAAATAGAATATAATCACTACGTTAACACTATAGTTTAAAGACCGCGCGACACAGACGCGTGGTATGGGAGTGGTTGACTCCTTATGGAACGGTTGTGCTCAGTGCACTACTTTCTAAATTTATTCTTTCCAGAACATCATCGTGTAATAATTTTTAGATGATATTTAAATAAAAATAGACTAAAGTTTTAAGAAGTACGTAGGCCGTTTTTTATCTTAAAATTTCAACGGGTAGCGTTGGAGAGTTAAATATTAAATAAATAGACTACGCGGGCGCAGCCGCGGGTAGTAGCTAGTAATTTATATATATTATGATTTGATTTCTTCTCAAAGTATGTTCCCTCACTATTTACACAGTGTGTAGCAGTGGATAGAGTCTTCAGTACCTCTTCAACAGCTTCTTGGAATGCATTTACTACTGTCTCTGTGCTTGAGAATCGTAAACCACTCAGTTTATCTTTTATTCCAGATAATAAAAAGAAGTCACAAGGTGTGGACAGTGGAACTGATGACGGTAAATGCGTCATCAGTTCCACATGTGAAATCTTCAATTACGTTTTCGTTATCGGAATTTGCGAACGCGTTGGCATGAATGCGTAGACGCTTTTAGCGAACTTTTTTAAGACACTGGGCTAATAAAGGTTTACATACCAAGCTGGAGTGACTATCCTTTGATTTTCAAGCGACACTGCTACATAATATCCAGTTTTTTCTAAGAAAGAGGCAACCATTTTTTTGCCATTGCTCTGAATTTTCTTACTTTTTGTTGGTAACTCTTCAAAAGGAAAGACCCATTCTGTTGACTGGCTTTTTCTTTCCGGTTCGAAACAAAAAATCCAGGTTTCGTCACCTGTCACAAAGTTATATACACTGGTCTTTGTAAGAGTTTGGAATTTCTCAAGTTTTACTAAATTTTTAATCTGCGTCGTGTTTTATGTTTTACTAGTTGTTAGCGTTAGTCTTAAGGGAGTTTTAGCCGCTTCTTGTTGGATAAAGGGGGCAGCTGAATAATTCGTAAGATTGTGTCCATGGTTGCTGTAGATGTAGTACTGATGTGATTGTTAAACAAATCTTTCTTTGGAAGCTTTCGAGTTCTACGGCTCAATATGTAAATGGTTTAAAAAATTGGGTTATAAATTCCTAATTTGTGTGTGTGGCTGGGCCATCAGTGATTTTGTATTACAAAGTTGAGATGTAAGAATACACATCCTAAGGTTAGATAATTAAATCCTTATAGGCTTAATAAGCCTTATAATTAAATTTATACTTGTTGTCGTCGGCACTTGGTGGAACTCCTTATACACAGTTTTTTTGAGGTAAACGCTTGTACTTTTCCACTATATACTTTATGTTACTGTATAGCTAACCGGTTTCACTTTTCACAGCATCATCAAGGCTTTATAACTAAAGATAAAAAGTCTGTTGTAATTTAACATACTACCAAACCGAATCAAATAATTACTGAATGGTAAATCAAAACAGACTTTTTATCTTAGTTATAAAGCCCTGATGATGCTGTAAAAAGTGAAACTGGTTGTCTTTACAGTAACATAAAATATTAAATAAAATGTATTGGGGAAAAGTACAAGCGTATACCTAAAAAAGTGTGCTTATTAATAATACTTTTTTGTATTTTAATTCTAAATAAAATAATTGTTTAAGGTGCGCTTTCAACTTTTTCACATGCCCATAAATACTTGTTAGAGGAGGATTGTATTGTTGTTCCTGATTCTGCTGTTATTTATGCCCAAGTTGTAGAATGCCCAACATTACAAAAATGGAATAAATTGAATGATTTGGCTAATGAAGATATGAAGATCCTTTTACGAACACCACAAAAGGTACATGCTTTATTTTTAAAATTAAAAACTTTATAGTATAGTAAACTTTAAAGTATAGTAAAATAAAACTATTTAAGAAACGAGTCGTTTTACTTACGAATAGAAGGTTTTTGTACGATTAGTAAAAATCTAACTATGGTTGTTCGTTGTCATCTGTTAACTCTAAACATTTTTTTATATAACTATGAGCAACGCTTCGTCACTTAGGCAAACTTCCAATGGTTAAACTAACCGCTTACAATTGGTTGATTATAGGAACCGAGCTTAAATCTCTATGTTTTCTTACGGTAGTATACAGGAAGTAAACAGGAAAAGTTATTTGGCGCAGAGATATGACGACTCTATCGCTCACAAGTGGAATTTTTTAATTTAGATCGCTCTTTTCAAACAGACGATGTTGTAGACCGACTACAGTTTGTTTGATTTTGTACAACCGGTTTACTTATTTCTGGCCTTACAGCTTTAGCTATCGTGTTCCGGTTTGTTATGATTTTCGCATAATTACAATGGCGTAGGCAACGTACCATTTATATACGGATGTCTATAGGGGACTTTTATTTCTTACCATATCAAAATCGAAGTGCAAATTTGCCTTACTATATTCTAAACTAGCTGTCCCTTCTTCAATCCACCTGTCAAAGAAACAAACAAATCAAAGAAACTACTTTGAGGAAATGTAAAAAAGATTTACCCTAGTTTCCTCGCATTTTTTCCATCTGCTTTTGACCCTCCCTGAACTTCCACAAATAATTCAAAACGATAATTCGGTCCTATCGTTCGGAGGTTATGCGTGCATATGTAGGTTGAGGTTAGGTTTTATAAAAAATGTATCTTCACTCTCATATCCCCAAAGAGGTTGGCAGAAGCACAACCAGGGCACCCAAAACTAGCCGAAAGTACTCAGTCTCACACTATGATAGACAAGCCTATCGCAAACCGGACACATATCCAACCCCGAATAAGTTTATTTTAGAAATAAATACACATTTTCTATTTTTTTCTTCCCCGACCCAGGGATCGAACCCGAGATTTCAAGAAGTCAAGTCATACGTCGGACCGCTAGATTACAGAGGCGCGAGTTATGCGTGTACATAATATATCGGCGATTAGATTTTATGTATTTACTAATATTTTGCTTACTTATATACAAATTATATTTCAATTTTAGATAAAAAAATGTGCTGGGTCTGCAGCAGTTCATGACATCCAACTGTCGCAGCTTCCATCAGTATCATTTAGGGAGTTATCTGAGCAAATACCAGTGTTCTATTATGACTGGTCTGGACGTACACCGATTGATATGAAACGTACAGTCAACCAAGAATTTATTGCATCTGCTACAGGCCAAGCTCAAATGGTTTTTATGTGGTGGGAGCTCAACATGGATACTGAAGGTATATATTGATACATACATATCTTCCCGCTAAGTCCCTTACGAGATAGGCAGAGAGTATCGAGGTGTAAACCTGCTGCCTGGCTTCCTCCACATTCATTTCCCTTTTCATACAAACTCGCTGGTTTGGAGACTCTAGACACCACCTTTGGCTGATACCCTAGCGATTTGATCGTGGAATGTCAACCTTGGTCTCTTCGGGTACCTACTCTCTCTCATCTCGACTCATTTCGACTGCATTTATACTACTTGCATGCTTTTTCTGAAACCCTCAACTCTCGCTTCCATAAACGTTGGGAAAAACACGGTATTAAGAAGAGTTTAAAAGCGTCATTACCATGAAGATGTTTGTGATAATGAAGTTACTCGTATAACTGCATCTGCCTTATTCTTTTGATGGGGTTCTTTCTGTTCCCTAACTCAAAAAAGCACTTGGGAGGTTAAAAATTTTCGACAAACGACGAGGTCAAAACAGCAGTAGACGCATATTTTGACTCCAAGGAAGAATATTTTTTTCCAATTGTCTAAATGCCTTGAATGGGAGATGGCAAAAGTGAATCGAATTTGATGGTGATTATATAGAAAAATAAAAATATAGTTAATTTTGCAAGTAAGTAAGTAAGTATCTTCACGCCCATATCCCACAACAAGGGCACCCACGACTAGCCGAAGATACTAAGTCCTACAATGTGATAGGTGGCAAGCTTATCGCCAACCGGGCACATATATCCAATCCCGAGCAATGTTTTTTTTTTAGTAGAAAATTGTGTTTTTTTCGTGGTTAGGTCGAATACCTTTTAATTCACCCTCATTTATCATATCAAAGCCGTCTCAAGTTTACCTTATTGTTTTCCAGGGAGAATATGCCTCAGTTGCGCCCCATGGTGGTGCCATCCAGACGCAGATTACAGCGCAGTACGTCCTCAAGACACCATACCTTGGCGGGATCACTGGATGCAAGCAGTTTACTACCTTCCCCAAGAACTGAAGGTCACCAAAGACCAAAGAGTCTCTTTAATATCATGCCAAGATGAATATTCTCTATGGTTCTATTTGGAAGACGAAAAAACGAAAGTAGCTCATCATAAAAGACCAATTTGCGAGTGTGGCGTCCACATGGCATTGTCACGGACGCATATTTCATATTTAAATGATGGACGGAGAAGTAAAAAGCTTTTGGCTCAAGCCAAGGAAGATCTTGTTCCTAATGCAGTAGTTTTAGATCTAAATGGCAGCAGTTTGTTAGGTTTAGCTGTAGCTAATATGGGAGCAAAAACAGTATACATATTAGAGAATATGCATTTAAATATTACTATTTTGAAAGATTACATTATTGAGAATGATTTGACGAATGTGCAAATATTACAGGAAGTGAATGATGAAATTTTGAGTCACGTAACTAATGTTATTTGCGATCCCAATTTCAGTAGTGCGATTTTACCCTGGGAGAATTTGAAATTCGCTTATCTACTGCGTAAATTTAGCGGGAAATTGGCAAAGAATGTGTCTATAATGCCAGAAAGTTGCCAGTTTTGGGCAATGCCTGTGGAGTTTAATGATTTACACAAAATAAGGATCCCATTGCGAGTGTGTGAAGGAATTAATATGGCGTTATTTGACAATTTGGTTGAGGTAAGACTTTTTCCTTTGTTATTGAGTTTCTTGAAAATATGCACTACTATATGTGGGATTTTTATTATCAAATATACAGTAATCGCCTCTGTGGTCCGGCGTCGTACTTGACTTCTTGAAGTCCCGGGTTCGATCCCCGGGTCGGGCAACATAAAAATAAAAAAATGCATACTATTTTCAATTTTCTAACAAAAATTGATGTTGCCCGGGATAGGATATGTGCCCGGTTGGCGATAGGCTTGCCACCTATCACATTATGGAACTTAGTGTCTTTGGCTAGTCGTGGGTGCCCTGGTTGTGCCTCTGCCTACTTATTCGGGAATATGGGTCCCCGGTTCAATTCCTGGTTTAAAAAGATTCCTAATGTAGCCAACACAAATGTGTTTTTTAAATTTTCTATTAAGAACATTGTTGCCCCTGATTGTATAATTGCCCAGGTACCGATAGGATTGCCATCTATCACATTGTGGCTTAGGTTACTATTCCTATTGCAATAGCATCAATGCTTGCCATTATTGTGTTCCGTATTGTATAATATTGTGGAGTGTAGGATAGCTTATAGCAAGATTTCCATTGGCTCCAGTGGTTAAAGGTACTAGTAACATCTTTGGTTACGGTAGTCTACAAGCAGGCGGCTTAGCTGATGGTTAGCGGTCTTATACTTCAAAAAGTTACGGCCTAGTCACGAATTTCGGTCTAGAGCGGCAAGCGGGGAGCGGAAGCGTTGTACACGCCACGTAATCTCAATAGCAGTTAGCGGCAGCGGTAAAGGTGGACGTATTCAGAACATGGTCTATAGTATGTCGTTACCTAAAATATCCCATCTTTGATTTGAAAACAGCACATTTTGGCATTTATGTTTTCATTTATATAGCTGTTCATTGAAGGTAACTTATCATTAAATTGTGGAAAACATTGTTTTATTTAAATTTAAATAAAATAATTTAATTTGCAATTTTCCGCCAAAAAATGTATACGTATTATTGCGTAACAAAACAGACAAAATAGTGCGCTAAGAATGAATGGGACTTACCGGAAGCTAAAACTCCCAAATACATCCAGCTCCACACAATACACCACCACTAAACTGTTTTAGTAGCACCAACAATACACATACTACTAAAAAGTCAACGTACGTTTCGCTTCGTAACCGAAGCACCTCAGGAGAATTCGACTTCACTCCACAAAGGTCGAGCAGATACTGGCGCGCGCGCATGCGACTCGCTC
>NJDC01005499.1:0-15195 GCA_002245475.1 Calephelis virginiensis
ACCTAGATCCGACTTAGACGGCATCAGATGTGTAGCTAGCCCCCCGAACACCGAAGTGGTCAACTACTCCTATAAAACTACTATTTTGAAGTCGGTAACTTTAAAACGACATATTATAAACAACACATACTTGTGACATTATTAATATAATAAAAAATGCCGTGAAAAGTCATGGTAGTTTTTGGGAACTTACTATGGTCAAACGAAAATAGTTCCTACTTGTGGTGTAACACGATTTGGATAGTTGTACAGAGACATTGTATAAATGTTACCTATATAGATGGTCAAGTTCCCAGGATTCTTAATTTGAAAAACAGATGGCGCTCTCCATAATTAAACAGCCCTGTTTGAAGATGTCTTAAGTTGGGACAAGAAGTGTACCTTCGGACACATGTAGAGTACATACGGACACAATTTTGCTGTCATGAAATAAAAAGTAAGTATAGAGAATATTAGTGAGTAACGAATATTCGCATTCGCGGATATTTGCATTTTTTGGCATGTTCGCAGTCGCAAATTTCTGCGAATGTTTTGCGAATGTGAAAATCAGAAAAAAAACAGTTGAAGATAATAGTAGGTTGATAAAACTAAATCCCTTATGTTTTTAATACAATAAAAAATAAATTAAAAAATTAACCTCGTAATAAAACACATTATCTGTCTTTACTTTATCATTTGCCTTGGTATTATTTACTTACAAATTTTACTTTAATTTTGGTAATGATGCTTAACAACCAAATATTCTTTGAAACGTATGAGACAAAAAATATAAAATGCAATGTAAGAAAACAAACAAAACAAATTATTTTAATTACTTCTTATCAGTTATAAATCGCTTATCACACTCTAACCTCAAATTTCACTTGTGAAAAGTCCGGTTCGAGCGGAATGACACTTCGGTCGGATTTAAGTTCGTTCGTATCAACTCAGCAAACTAGAAATGGAACGCACCTCGGCGAAACTGTCATCAAGCCATAGACAATTAGCGCCAAATTTGGGAACAAAAACCGAATATTCGCATTCACATTCGTGAATGTCAGTAACAGATATTCGCCTTCGCATCCGCGAATGTCGGTAACAGATATTCACGTTCGTATCTGCGAATGTTTAAAAATGACATTCGTTACATCACTAGAGTATATAACCATATCATAGGAATCATGGGTAGTAAGTATAATAAAACCGGATCGTGCTTGGAAGCTTTAATTAAACAGCACTGAGCTGTTACAATGAATTTTATACCTTTTAATTCACGAGATCTAAATAGTATCCGCAGAATAATTGTGTCCGAAGGTACACTTTAGAGTTCGTCAGATATGTCTGCACACGATAAAAATTAGAACTATTTTGACAGTAATCAAATATTACCAAATACACTGTAATTGCCGTAAAAACATCGTATTTTTGGAATACACGTTCTACGCAAATGAGTTATGTGTAATTTTCCCAATTTTTTTCCACATTACATACAGATATTTTATTAGTTAAGTAGTTCAGGAGTTCATCGCAGAGAAACAACGTGATACGTAATTTAATATATATTATTATATCACACATATACATTAAGACATCGTGGGACTTAGTGTCTTCGGGTAGTCGTGAGTGCCCTGGTTGTGCCTCTGCCTACCTCTTCGGGATATGGGCGTGAAGATACTTACTTAGTTACTTTTACATTAAGACTAGTTTATTATTGAAATATACGTGGAGTCCAACACAGTAACAAATTCCTTTGGCATTGCCAATTTTGTTATTAACATTTCCATGAAAATCCTAATTGTTATAGTAAGATGTAATAAAAGTAAGAAAAGAAGGTTTTACGATAGCAGTTTAATGTTTAAAGTAATTGGTAGTCTATTTAAAAAAAACACCCCATCAAGTGGCAGTGGATTTTAATGAAACGTGATGGTAAATACATTTGTATATTTGGCAACATTGGCACCGCCCTCCTTCGCACGCAACCTTATCTGGCGGGAACTCCCCTTGCCCTAAATAAATATACCCACAGATAATTTTCACAATCAAAACAGCAACAATAATTATCCCTTCAAGGAATTAATCTTAAGTCAACAGATGGCGTTACAACAAAGCATGGTATTATTAACTTTTTCTTCGTTCACCCCATAGATACTGTAGTGTTTTAGTGAATTGTTCTATGACTTGCATGTAGTGCACTTTTATTTGTACATTTAAGGTAGAGTACATTATTTCTAAACAATAATAAAATAAATAAATACTGTGAAATAATTTAAAGATACCTGTTTTAGAAATATATATTTTTACATATGATGTGTCAAATATTCGACCAAAGTAAAGTACTGAACAAAGCCAAGAGCACATATTTTTTATATTGAAATAAATTGCATATACGCCAGTCTTCCTTTTTTATTAAATGGTAATTGCATATACCTTTGACTTAATGACTGTACTACACTTCGTTTAATTGTGTTTCTTGCACAAGGCCCATCCAGTAAATTTATTTTGGCCTTTACCTATAGATATTGCATTTTACGAACTAGCACTTTACGAATCTAACTATATTAATGCTATATTTTTAAATGATAACTTATTATTCGTTACTGATACCTACATCCGTACGTTAGTATTTTAATTCTTTCCGAATTGGTCTAAATTTTAAATCGAAACACTTAGGAGATACATTCTTAAATTTTTCGTTTACTTTTCTTATTGATTTCTGTTAAATAGACCATAAGTCACTTTACACAGCCCTACAATTACTATTAAACAATACTAAGAAAAATGTTTTATAAGGTTACATTAATTCATTATAGTCTTAATATGTTAATTTAGTAATTGTTTAAAGGAGGTACAAAGAAAATGTAAAAACACAAACTTTAAGTTTCTCAACATCTGATTAAATAAAGAAAGTTTTTTGTAATCAGCCGCAGAAAAAAAAAATCAGTAAAATAATACTCATTTTATCTATTTTTTCAAATAAGATTTCTTTCAAATATTATTAATATTGTCAAGTTTATTTACTTGTTATCATTTTGACTATAACAATTGTATGAGAAAAAAAAGTTGAGAGGTGTCAAGGGACACCCGGATGGAACGAACTTTTCTCTTCCCCCCTCTCTCTCTCTCTCAATCTCTAGTAATCTCTATATCTCTTATAGAGATAGACAGACGGAGGAACATGAAAAAAAAATAGAGAGAGACAGACAGACACATGAAAAAAAAACAAACATGCGCAATCCGCAAAACTTACAATAGCTTACTATACCAAAAAGTGTCGTGACAACTTTTCGTATGAATTTTTTCCGTCTAGCCTCCTTTCACAACGCGCAATAAGGAACTTCGTTCCAAAAATATTTTAAAATCTAATTTTAATTTCGATCTTGTGACAACCTTATTCTATTTCATTATGAATGACATGCAGTTTGTAAGTATTTTAATTTAGTATTTTAATGGATTTTTGTTAAGTGGCATTGTAATCTTATTTCACATAAGATATATTGTACAACTTAGCTAATTATGATTTTTATTGTTTGGATTTTTTTCAATTAAAATAATCATTTGACAAACTGAACAGTTACTACGTGACAAAAAAGTTGACTAACTCGTGATTTAGTTTTATTTCGCCGATTCGCAACTAGATGGCATTTAATTTAGAGAAATAATTTTCTTTTTCAAAACCAGTCTTCAGAAATCCGTTTTTGAACTTGATAGTTGCTCACAACTTTAGAACACGCTATGGCATAAAACTAACTACTTGAGATGTACTGATGCATAATATGAAATTTAACAACCTTTGATTTTAGTTCCAATAATTTGCGATTACATGGCGCTTTATTAAGAAGGACAATTTTAAACTAATCTTTTACAATTTCTCTCCCTGAATGGTTGATTTTCCACAACTTTACAAGTAGCTAGTTCACAAAAAGCAATATCCGCACTTTGGAAGAACCACAGACAACATAAACTGAGATCTATAGATCACGCAAGTAGATCATTGGAGACACGAGTGCCGCATTCACTTGCCCAGTATATACTGCCGCAACTGCTGATTAGTGCCCAAACATATGGAGTGAAGAATTCTTCTGGTCTTTCTTCTTCTACGTAACGGAATTTTAAATCTGGGAATTTCTGTAAAGAAATATTTATAAGCCTCATCACTGACTATTTCTCAATTGTAAAAACGTAATATTTGAAAGATAAATAAATAGCTATAAAAAAAAATTCCACTTTAAAGTAATAATGTATTAAGTAGTAATACCGCAATAACACAAAGAAATAAGATGTTTAGCTAAACACTGTTTAAAATTGACATGCAACTAATCCAACCATCCTATGACGTCTCTCTCTCTCTCTCTTAACTATTGTATGTATGTATTGTTTATATTATGTCGTTTTAAAGTTACCGACTTCAAAATAGTAGTTTTATAGGAGTAGTTGACCGTTTCGGTGTTCGGGGGGCTAGCTACACATCTGATGCCGTCTAAGTCCTTAACTAATGGACCAATTTCGATGCGAATATTGTGTTTAGCAGTAGGTTAAGTCGTGTGTTTTTGAAAATTTTATAAGTATTTTAAAAAAAACAGGTGGATTTTTCTATGGTAATAAATACACGTTACCTAGTATCTATACAACGCTAGATGTAAGTGGTGGGTCGCGAATCTTTAGGCTGGTATGTCTTTCGTAAATTTGTTTCCTGAATAACTTATTCTCTATACAACAAAACGAGAATGTCAAGCACTGACGACAAAGGTAAGGCGACGATATCAGTCTAGTAGTCTTGTGTTAATACAATAGTTGAATGATAAAGCAATTTATGGCCATCCTAAAATGTGAATTTCATCTGTATTGATGAACTCATTTGGTGGGTACTCAGAATTGTGTATCTATAGGACATAACTACCCGCGTTAACGGGTTAGAAGGGAATTAAAAATTTCGCCACGGGACTTGAATCCTCAGTAGCTCAATTGGTTAGAGCATTCGTCGGCTTGAGACGAAAGGTTACAGGTTCAAATCCTGTCTGGGGCGAAATTTTTTCTTTCTTTAAAATTTATAGAAAATTTAAATAACTGTTAGATTGATTACCAAATTATTTTAGCCAGTATGTAATAATTTAATTTTTTGTACTAGTCGTAGTAGAAATTCAAGCTGTACTCACCTTAAGCCTATCACTGGACCACTGTTCCGCCCCTTTCTTTATACACTGCAACACCTCGGTGACCCCCAAATCACCCCCCGCACCCTCTTGTACCCTTTGTAGTCGCGTAGAGAAGTAGCCTATTACCTGTTGATAATATTTAAAACACTGTTTATACATAATCTCAACGTATCTGTTTAGACCCTACACAGTTTATTTTTATGATATTGGAAGGCAAACAAGCAGACGGATTTCCTGATTACGAATCAGGGAAAATCGCTGCCAAAGTCTATCGCCTAGTCAGATGTCACGGTGTTAGTGACAGTAAGCCTATTCATGCCTTTAACGAGCTTCCTGGCAGGAAGGCAGATAGTCTATTCTGCAAAGGAGCCCGGACTGACACGGGGTGACGGGGTGAAAAAGGAATCACGAATTGTTTATAAAGAAGCTTACCGTGAATACATAAAAAAAATCCTTTTATTAATAATCTTCATTACAGTCACTACTTTTTCTCGAGGCCTAACGTCCCGTTCTTTAGTTGGCAATGCACCATTACCACCTTTGGTGTCTCTAGGCGGCGTGAATATCTAACCAACAGGAAATCCGTCTGCTTGTTTGCCTCCAATTATCATAAAAAAAACCAGACAACACTTAATGTGTTATGTCTCTTTCTATTACTATCGTTGAAAGAAGATAGCGATAACTTAATACAAGTTTAGTGAGTGCGCAACTAAATGATCACCGTCGTCTGATAATAAGGGCTTAATTCAGGTAGAGGTTCTATAATATGTTATACCTGGCTTCTCATATGTTAAGACATGATTACTCACCATCTCGATGTTCTGCGCGATATGGTGATGGGAATGCTGATGGAAGAGTTGCCGTTTGTGAAGAAGAGCGTAGACCAGGTTCAAGTTATTTTGCAGTTGATGAGTGAGGCACGAGTTGATTATCTCCAACAGCATACGCAGAACTTCATCCAGTACTGCGATGTGTTCCATCTGGGGAGATAATGGCACTATTAAACAAAATTCACCACATCATTTTCACAATAGTAACACAATGCGAGCTAACGCGTATCATTCCTACTTAGGCGTTTATAGGGGTAACAGAACCAAAATGCATGCCTATTCTTTTATCTTTCGAACTGCAAAAGAGTGGAATTCAATTCCTAAAGAAGTATTTCCGAGAACTCAAATTTGGGCGTTTTCAAAGCAAGAATGTCGAATGAATAGGCTTCTGGCTTAGTATAGCTACATCTTCATCATCAGGTGACTTGTCGTTATCATAATAAGCTATCTATCTGTATATAAAAGAATCCCCATCACGGCCGAAAGGATGGCACAATTTTGGAAATTCTATTCATTGACCAGAGATGGTTCGTGTGAAGAAAAAAACCGGGAAAATTGCAGGGAAAATGAGAAAACCAATGCTTTAGTTCATACAAACTGTTAGTAGCTATTAATAACAAGCGATACGAAGTTCGCCTGGTCGGCTAGTGAACTATAAAAAAAAAAACTGCAACAAGTCGAAACATGTTCTGAGCATCAGTGTATTTCTATGTTGGCGGAAGGGAGTAACATATGAGCAGAAAGTAATTAAGTTAGGGCGCGTTGTTTATTTATCATATTCAAGTCTGTGGCAAAGCAAAATTCTTTGGTGAGGATAGGAGACATGTATTTCTTATCATCTTTGACTGTTTTCGCAGCACACGCAGCGGAAGCTCTCAAAAGGAAAAAATATCCCGATTTTGAAACATTCTTCATTGGTGTGCCGCTCCTGTTAGTCTTAGTGTGGTTATATGTAGCCTATAACCTTCCTCGCTAAATGGGCTATCTAATACTGAAATAATTTTTCAAATCGGACCAGTAGTTCCTGAGTGCGCTTCAAGCAAATAAACAAACTCTTTAACTTTGTAATACTAGTATAAGTAACACAAGCATTATTTTGCTTACTTTAGAGTCAGATTCAATTCGTGTAATTTGTCGAAAAATATTTTTTAATATTACTTTTATGGCACAATCATAGCTATAGTACAAAATTAATTTATTTCCTTTAATTCTTTATTGCATTAACACAAATATAAACATTTTCTCCCAGTTTACCCTGGGTGATGATGACAAAAATAGATGGGGTAGTGCAGTAAAATTGACATAAGAAATAAATAAGAAAAGAACAAATTTTTAAAATAGAATAGAATATGATATATTTTTATTCACATTCACCTTACAAGAGGCACTTGTGACGAGTCTATATAATACTAAAACTACCACCGATCGGAACGCGGCCACACACTGAGAAGATCCGGGAAAAAACTCAGCGGGCTGTCTTTTTTTCCTTATTCTATACAAATTTATTAGTATTACATCACACATCATTATTAGTAAGAGATTGGTATGAGGAGCAATTACTCCCAAGCACTCTTATCCGACAGATATTCAGAAACGGTATAGTAACCTTTTTTATACAATTTCACTTTTTTAAATTTATTTAGTGGCAGGTCTTTTATAAAATCGGGAAGTTTATTGTAGAACTGTATACATTGGTCCATGAAAGAATGCCTAACTCTGTGGAGACGGGACACATGCACAGCAAGATTGTTTTTATTTCTCGTATTTACATTATGTATATCACAGTTTCTTTTAAATGAATGTAAACTTTTCTGTACATATATCAAATTTTCATAGATGTACTGGGAAGTAACAGAATATTAATTTCTTTGAATTTTTCTCTAAGGGAAACTTTTGGGCCTAAATTATAAATTGCTCGTATGGCCCTCTTTTGTAAAACAAATATAGTATTTACATCGGCAGAACTCCCACAGAGTATCCGCCGTAAGCCGTAAACTTATGGTAGGGGCTTTGGTCGTCTATAGACAACGGAAACGCAGCGACTCGTCTGGATTGGTACCTCCACCTTACCTATTCCTGACGCCACAACGTCAGTGCTAGCCGTTGACGTATCCCGGTTCGGAGGGTAAGATAGACGGTAAACTTACTTTTGCTCGAAGCCTAACATCCCGGCCTCAGGTTGGCAACGCACCATTACCATTTTTGGTGTCTCTAGGTGGCGTGAATTTCTTACAACCAGGAAATCCGTCTGCTTGTTTGCCTTCCAATATCATTAAAAAAAATGAAGTAAAAATATCGATGGTAGCCTCTCGGTCAATTACCTCTATTATACTATATTTCACGACTTTAACACTGGATAAATTCCATATGACATAATGCTATGAAAATAACTGAAATAAACAATCCTAGCAGTGTCAACATCGGTTAACTGTCTCATTTTTTTAATGGCATATGCTGCTGAGCTCAGTTTTATTGCAAGCTTTTCAATGTGCAGACCCCATAACAACTTTTTTTATATTGTGATTCTTAAAAACGTTGTAGAATCAACAAGGTCCAATTTGTTCCCATTAAGTTGCACATTGGTTTCTACTTGCCTCACATTGGGTATTGAAAATTTGATAAATTCATTTTTTTTTCATTTAAAACATTTCATTTTATAACACAAATCAATTAAAGTCAATTAAAAACAAAAAAGGATGCTAAATTTACTAAAGAAATTAAAATTAAAATATCTAAGATTATCAACATAACCGCCACATATAATATATTGTAAAGCTACATAAATACAACAAAGATTATAACAAACATGTTATAAAAACATAATAATTTTATAATATAAATAGCATACAAAATTGAATGAACTTACAATTTCTTCAGTTTTTTCCTCGGCGTGATGCGGCAGTTCTATACTATTTATATCTCCTCCTGAAATTATAACCATCTGTATAACATTTACTGCACACTCAAACGCGTTAGGTAAGGGCAAGAGAAACCTATAATTTTATCTTTATATACCTCTATCGAATTGTAAGTAAAATGTAACTAATATTGAATAACAACAAACAATATATCCTTAATATATGTTACGCTTATGACACATAGTAATATGTTATTTATACTACATATAACATCTAAGTATTTTAATTATAAAAAAGAAATAAAAAAAATTGAGATATGAATTAAAACATTTAACATATTCAAAAATTGTTTTTAACTTCATAATTCAAATAATTGCTCTCGCATTATATAACATTGGCGAATTGATGGGACGCATTTACAGAAGTATAATATGACATATTATATTAAAAATACTATGGGTTAGATTAGCATTAATATTATAAAAAAAAAATCCTACCCTCAATTTCGCTACAAAGTCTTGTTCTTCTCTTCGTTAACGTTTCGAATAAAGATATTAATCTTTGCGCCACGTATGGATGTAGATTTCTAAATTCACCTAAAAATATATAAATATTATATTTTCGAAAAACAAAAGACAATACATTATTCTTTAGTTTATAACTTATAGTTTATAAGAATTGCCTTTGTGGTGTAGCGGGTCAGGTGTTGGACTTGACTGCATGAGGTCCGGGGTTCGAATCCCGGGTCGGGCAACAAAAACGAAAATTGGATTTTTCCAAATTTCTAATAAAAAAGTTTTGCTTGGGATTGGAAATGTGCCCGGTTGGCGATAGGTTTGCCACCTATCACAGTCGTGGGTGGCCTGGTTGTGCCTCTGCCAACCCCTTCGGGATATGGGCGTCAAGATACTTTCTTTCTTTCTTTTCTTTTTTTAGTTGATATAATAAGATAAAAATAAATTAAAGATTTATTTTGAATAGTTCGTAAGCTATTCAAATTTGTAGGTAGGTTAGGGCCGCACCACTACGCTTGCTAATGTAACGTCATATTATAGTGGCTCCACATGCGGCTACTTGTAAAACTAATCGATATTTGTCGTATTTGCCAAAATATTTAACGGGCACTACAATCACCTATACATAGAACCAAAACTCAAAAAAAAAATACTATCCAGGTAATATAAAAGTAAATTTGCTGTACAAAAGCAAAGACTACGACAACACCAAATGGACGTTGCCCTTGCAGTTGGACTTTATTAATAAAAAACGCATGTTACTATTATATGCTATTCGTAAAAAAGTCTGTGGCAAGAGAATTTGTCTTGTTTACTTTTTTCTCCTTTGATGTACCTTAAAAACCCGACAAACTTTCGATAAGCTGTATTTGTTATTGGCTGTGTTTGACTAATGGTCAAACAGGACAATAAATATATCAAATATAATCTCTTCACATAGGTTATTTGTCAAACACAGCAAACACAAATAGCCAATAATACTTCCTTACAATAAAACTACGTCATAACCGAAGACGCTCCTCAGTATCGCGCGAACTCTTAATATAATACAAAAAAATTAGAATTTTGAAAGTAACCAAACCAGTTATAACATTATTTTTTAGTAATTCACTTTCACAGCTTTAGCTTAAATTTCCCAGTGTCGGTCTGAGTCCACAGTAGTATAGACCATCTGCTGTCCTGCCTGGCAGCTCGTAAGAGGCGAGCAAAGGCGAAACGGGTCAGTACCAAAAAGACCACTGGAAGAATATTATGCAGCAACTTGCCCGGGTAAGGATCTACCGCCTTAACGAGTCCTGTACCCATAATGACAATGCAATGTTCCGGTCCGAAGGGTAGGGTTGCCAGTTTGCGCAATTGGCCTAACACTCCGGCCACAGGACAGCGACGCACCTACAACATCTGTGGTATCTATAGGCTAAGGTTATCTCTTACTATTAGTGGAGCCGCGTGCCTGTTCGCTGTCTCTTGCAATAAAAAAAACACTAGTTCAGTTTATTTCAAAAATCACAAGCAAATGTTTTTTTTTATATAATCTTCAGAGGTTACTATTTTCATATAACCAAAGCCGGCGTGTTTGGATGAAAAGGGGAACGAATGTGAAAGAAGCCAGACAGGTTTGTCAGGATCGTGAAATTTGGCACTCGATACTCTTTGCCTACACCGTAAGGGACTTGGCGTGAAGATATGTATATAAAACAAAAGCCTACTTACAGCTCATATTGGCGATTGCAGCCAAACAGTTTGTATGGAGATATTTGTCTCTGACTCTCGCCATGTTGTACTGTAGTGCGCGTACAACGACCAAAACCGTCAAGCCCCCGACAGATATCTCCGATATTGATCTTTCTGTATACCAAGTTAGGTTTTTCAGCATCTACAATGTATAATTTAATCATAAGTCGCCACATATCTATTTTTTAAGAAAATAATTCGATAATATTTCATTTTAAATTCGATAATTAAAAAAAAATAATAAAAAAAAATATTACACGTCCAAAGGCGTAGCGCTTTGCTAGTACATTCGACGCATAAAAATCAACTCATTCTCTAATTTCGATGCACCTCTTACATATTTGTTACATATTAACTTAGTAGAAATACGCATTTTTTCAAGGAAAATTCACATAGAAACTAAACTTATAATTTAAGAAGATACATATTTTCTTAAATTATAAGTTGATCTCTCTTTCATTAATAAGAACACTGATATTTCCTAATGTACACATATTCAAGGTAAAGTTCAAAAGTTTAATATAACAAGGCAATGTTTTTCATAACTACATAGCTGCTAGTCCCTTTGCAACAACTTGGTAATAAATATATGTAATAATAAATGTATGTATAATAATGTACTGCAGGTTTAAAAGTATTTCTTTTTCCATGACTAAATAACATATTTTAAAATATTTTCAATGTGAAGACACGTCGTTTTATATATTTAATATGAATATATCAAGAATAACTAATAGTACTTACGATAGAGTGGACATTTTTGATTAAAGCTTCATCTTCCGTCAATATGAGTAGTAC
The DNA here is from genome assembly GCA_002245475.1 of Calephelis virginiensis. Classification (NCBI taxonomy): domain Eukaryota; kingdom Metazoa; phylum Arthropoda; class Insecta; order Lepidoptera; family Riodinidae; genus Calephelis; species Calephelis virginiensis. The sequence goes on from NJDC01005499.1 coordinate 11,868, forward strand.
GATGAGAGACATGTATATGTGGTGGGAGTTACTGTCTGGAGCGTTATACAGCACTTGTAAAATAGGCACTATCTGAAAATAAACAAAATAGAGCTACATTTGCAATAAGTAAAATTAAAGTTGAATAATATTTACTATTAAACTTATAACTTCGAAAAATTCAGCTTTTTGTATATTAGGACGTATCTCAAATAATAGGTAAAAACGCGTATATTTATATATTTACTAGCTGACCCGGCAGACGTTGTTGTGCTATTTTTTTTTTGCTTTATTCACCCTCATCATTTGGGGTTATGAAAAATAGATATTGGCCGATTCTCAGACCTACTTAATATGTTCACAAAATTTCATGAGAATCATTTGGGGTTTTGATAAATATGTATTGGCCGATTCTCAGACCTACTTAATATGTTCACAAAATTTCATGAGAATCATTTGGGGTTTTGAAAAATACATATTGGCCGATTCTCAGACCTACTTAATATGTTCACAAAATTTCATGAGAATAATTTGGGGTTTTGAAAAATAGATATTGGCCGATTCTCAGACCTACTTAATATGTTCACAAAATTTCATGAGAATCATTTGGGGTTTTAAAAAATAGATATTGGCCGATTCTCAGACCTACATAATATGTTCACAAAATTTCATGAGAATCATTTGAGGTTTTGAAAAATATATATTGGCCGATTCTCAGACCTGCTTAATATGTTCACAAAATTTTATGAGAATCATTTGGGGTTTTGAAAAATAGATATTAGCCGATTCTCAGACCTACTTAATATGTTCACAGAATTTCATGAGAATCATTTGGGGTTTTGAAAAATAGATATTGGCCGATTCTCAGACCTACTTAATATGTTCACAAAATTTCATGAGAATCATTTGGGGTTTTGAAAAATAGATATTGGCCGATTCTCAGACCTACTTAATATGTTCACAAAATTTCATGAGAATCGGTTTAGCCGTTTCGGAGGAGTTCAATCACGCACACCGTGACACGAGAATTTTATACATTAGATTACGTTCTGTTTTCACGTCAAGTCAAAAGTGCTGAATCGATTTTAACGAACTTTAGCTTAGAAATAGAGATTGGAGAATAATATAGGTTACTTGATATTTATATCTCAATCTCAACAATTTTCTTGCAGAAGAATTAACTTTAACATGAGGGCAAATGTGGAATAGCTCAGTCATATAAGGTTTTGAAATGTCTATAACACAAATGTTAGCTAGGAGGCAAATCTTCCATCACATGTTGTTTTCATCAGTACTTTTAGAAACTCCTTTCTCTTGATTTAATCCCGTAAAAACATGATATTAAATGTATTATAACATTCGGACCACTTCGGACACGCAACTGTCGTCTCCAGAGCCTATAGACTTTGGTTATCTCATACCGACCGACCGATTTATTATATCCCATTTTTTTTTGTAAATAAATCAGATCACTCAAATTTCACTTTAAATTCAACTCTAAGCACCAACAAAACGTACTTTAATGGTTTTATTCGGATTTAGGTTACATCAAAACACCCAAATAATATAGAAAACGTAATACCTAAATGTACAAAAATATAAACTTAAATTTTACGAGCCATCTGTACATTTTCAGCTAGCTGAAAAAAACGGAAGATCAGAAAAAGTGAGATAGAGAATAGGGGGATTGAAAGAAAGTGTTGGTATATTGTGTACAGTCTCTTTAACGAAATTCTGAATTATTTTATATTTATTTCAATGTCTTATGACTATTAATTACAGGAATATTATTTCGTTGATGCCAAAAAATTATCAAAATGACAATACTTGCAAACCCGTCGCGTGCAACGAAAGTGATCCTTCCGTTTACAAGTGTATAAAACTTATCATAACTTAAAGTATCTTCACGCCCATATCCCCGAAGAGGTAGGCAGAGGCACAACCAGGGCAACCACGACTAGCCGAAGACACTAAGCCCCATTATGTGATAGGTGGCAAGCCTATCGCCAACCTGGCACATATCCAATCACGAGCAACATTTTTTTTAATATTAGAAAATTGGAAAACCCAAATTTTCTTTTTGTTGCCCGACCCGGAATTAGAACCCGGAACCTCATGTAGTCAAGTCCAACACCTGAACCGCTAGACCACAGAGACATAACTTACAAAACACAATAATAATTTAAAAACAAACTTACCAAATTCTCAATCTGCGCAACATTACTGACGTGTCGCTTGTAAGCTTTGCAAGAATGAAGCATAAGGTATAACAGGAGAGTCGAATGTTCGCAGCCGGCCGTCGCGCACAACGCCTTGTGAAACTGAGAAGAAAACTTATGAAATGTCATAACCATATAAAGAAATATTAGAAAAATCAAAACATATTTGACAATAATTGTGACTCTTTGTCTAACACTCTTCCTATTTTAAATCGACACTGTTTCAAATTTTGATCGATACAGTAACTTATATAGATTTAAAAATTCATTTACAATATGTGTGCAATATCTTGACCAAAATAATTTGTAATATCCTACTAAAAAGTAAAAAGTAAAGTATCTTCACGCCCATATCCCCGAAGAGGTAGGCAGAGGTACAACCAAGGCACCCACGACTAGCCGAAGACACTAAGTCCCACAATGTGATAGGTGGCAAGCCTATCGCCAACCGGGCACATTTCCAATCCCGACCAACAATTTTTTTTTTATTAGAAAATTGGAAAAATCCAATTTTCTTTTTGTTGGCCGACCCGGGATTCGAACCCGGGACCTCATGCAGTCAAGTCCAACATCCGGACCGCTAGACCACAGAGGCGATATCCTACTAATATTATAAATGCGAAAGTTTGTATATTTGTTACTCATTCACGCAAAAAAATTTTTCCATAAAATTTGGCAGACACATAGAGGGTAACTTGGATTAACACATAGGATAGTTTTTTTTATCCCGAAACAATTTTCCTGTGGTACCACGCGGGAAAAGACACGGGCAACAGCTAGTTTTCAAATAAGTGTTATATATTTATAGTCAGTCACTTGGCATTTTGGCATGTACATATATGTATTTGTATTTAAGTGTGTTCCACAATAGCTTCTTTTTTTACTGAACGAATTTCGATGAACTTGTACACCCATTTGTATTATACTCGTACTATTTATTTGGTATTGTTAGTATATAGTAGGTATATACCCCCGTTCTCCGTTGTTCCGGGCTCCTTTGCAGAATAGACCATTTGTTTCCTGCCAGGCAGCTCGTAAAAGGCGAGTATAGGCTTACCGTCACTAACACCGTAACATATGACTAGGTAGTACAATTTAGCAGCGTACTCATTCCTTAAGGTCGACAAAGC
>NJDC01005499.1:15726-27354 GCA_002245475.1 Calephelis virginiensis
AGGGTAACTTGGATTAACACATAGGATAGTTTTTTTTATCCCGAAACAATTTTCCTGTGGGACCACGCGGAAAAAGCCACGGGCAACAGCTAGTCTTCAAATAAGTGTTATATTTTTTTTAGACAGTCACTTGGCATTTTGGCATGTACATATATGTATTTGTATTTACGTGTGTTCCACAATAGCTTCTTTTTTTACTGAACGAATTTTGATGAGCTTGTACACCCATTTGTATTATACTCGTACTATTTATTTGGTATTGTTAGTATATAGTAGGTATATACCTCCGTTCTCCGTTGTTCGGGGCTCCTTTGCAGAATAGACCATTTGTTTCCTGCTGGCTCGTAAAATGCGAGTATAGGCTTACCGTCACTTACACCGTAACATATGACTAGGTGGTAAAATTTCGCAGCGTACTCAGTCCTTAAGGTTGACAAAGCAATCTGTCATACTCCTGGTGTTGCGGACGTCTGTGGGCGGCGGTGATCACTTTCCATCAGGTGACCCACTTGCTCGTTTGCCTCCTCTTCTATAAAAAAAAGCGACTCGTCCGGATTGGTACCACCGCCTTACCTATTCCTACCGCCATAACGTCAGTGCTTGCAGTTTACGCGTTCTGGTTCGGAGAAGAAGGTAGCCGGTAAACTTACTTATGCTTGAGGCCTAACATCCCGGCCTCGGGCTGGCAACGCACCATTACCATCTTTGATGTCTCTAGGCGGTGTGAATTTCTCACCATCAGGATATCCGTCTGCTTGTTTGCCTTCCAATATCATAAAAAATCATATATGCGCAGAACAATTTATGAAAATTACATTTCAACCAGACCTGAAAAGTGGAAGCCAAAACAAACCAAATCTTCGATAAATCATATATTGACTACGCCTCAGCTGTTCCTAGCGCCACATGATTATTGAATCATACAAGATACTTGGCTAAGGTTCGCAATACACCAACTGCATCTTTGGTGTCTATTTTTTACCATCAGAAAATCCGCTTGTATGTACTCCAATATCCTAAAGAAAACTTACCGCTGCCATGTCTATTCTAGGTGGAGTCACATGAACACCTGGACTAGATTCTCTGTGTGGTGTAGCAGTTGACGTATCTGAAAAAAAATATATGGTAAAATGGTTCATTATAACTCAAGAACGGCTGAACCGATTTGGCTTAAAATGTATGGAGAGGTAGCTTAGAACTAGAAGACAGACATAAGATATTTTATACCCAGTTCCACTGAGAGGAAAAATTAAAAAAAAAAACATTTTAATTTCCCCTGTGAGTGGAACGGGGAATTACACGGGTGGAACGAAGTTCGCCGATCAGCTAGTAGTCTTATAAATGTGAGTCTGCTTCAAAATCGTAACTATGATACGAAATCGCGAGTACACAGATAGTACTTATTAATTATTTAAAGGAAAACATTTCATCTTACTCCAATAAAGTCCATTCCAAAATTTGTACTATTAGGCACGGTAACTTTGTATGTTTGTTACTTCTTCACGTAAAACCTGCTGAATCGATTTTCATGAAATATGGCACACAAATAGAGTGTAACTTGGATTAGAACATAGGATAGTTTTTATCGCGAATAAATGTCTCTGTGGGACTATTAACCACGCAGGCAAAAACTAGTAATTTCTTAAAAAAATAAAACAATTTTAACAATCTGTTTACAAATAATAGAACATCGACTAATATGCATTAAATCGAACATAAAACCTGCTCCTTTGTTTGAAGTCGATAAAAAAAACGAAATAGAAGTCTTTATAACATATTATGAAATATAAACGATATTTATGTGAAAATACCTGCTGTGTCCTCACAACTCAGTAAGGCGGTCCTATACAAATTATCCTGGTTGATGCAATGGTTGGCGAGAGCGAGAAGTAATAAACATGACTGATTCGCCACTGGATGTTCTTTCTTCAGTCGATCCAACAGTTCGTGTCGGTCTAACGGCGGCCGAGTGTATATGGTGTGACGGGCGGCCGCGTTCAGAGTTAACATACTCCAAAGACTCGCTGGAGGGAAAAAAAATTGATAAATAAATCTGTAAAAAATTACACGATTCAGTGAAATGAAAGCCAAAGTAACCAAATTATAAGTATCTTCATGTTCTATATCCTTAAACGGTTGGCAGAGGTATCATCTACGATTAGGACATCTACGATTAGTTCAACTTAGGAACCACAATATGATGGCAAGCCATGGCCATCCTGGCACCGATCCAATACAATTAAACAAAAACACATTTTGAGTTTCCCCGCTTAGAAGTCGAACCTGGAACCTATTGTAGACAACGCCAACACTGTCTAGTGGCGACCACAGAGGTGGCCAAATTATGTCTGTAGCATCATATCTTTTGAACAGATGGGCCGATTCTGGAGCAGATTTTACTGTTTGGAAGCTGACGTGATCGAAATGGTTCTTGGCTACATTACATTTAGGTTTTGTGGGAGATTATTCAAAAATTTTAATTCTAAGATTACTATACATACATTCCACTAGACGCCAAGGTTATAGCGGAACGCGTAAAGAACGCAAAACCGTCGCTGGAAAAAGATACCATTATAAGGCAGACGGACAGAGATAGAATGACCAGTGAGAAGTAGAGAATGATAAGCATAAAAGCAGTGCCTGGATTTCTGTTTAAATCTGAGGAACAATTGGAACTAACGCTGGGATGAAGACCATAATCAAGAAGGGTAAGGGGCATGGACAACACAATTGCCTGGTTAATGAAAAATCTAGATTATTCATCAACTGCAGTCAGCCAAACTTTTGTGTTAGTTTTGCAATGAATCGTCCGGAATGTTAAAATCGCCTAATTCTTCCTGACATTACAGCGCTTATACTATAAGGGCAATCAGTAATACACACTTTTTTGAGGTAAACGCTTGTACTTATCCACTATACACTTTATTTGATACTTTTTGTTACTCTATAGCCAACCGCTTTCACTTTTTAGAGCAGCATCAGCGCTTTACAACTAAAGGTAAAAAGTCTGTTTTAATTTAACGTTCAGTACCTATTTGGTTAGAAGTTACTGACGGTTATAATTAACATTTTTTATATGTAGGTATATAAAAAATGTCAATAATAAACAAACCACAACAAGTACCACAGCAAGTTTTTCTCCCCAAAAAATCAGTAATCTTATATACGCAACAAGCGTAACATCCCAGCCTCGTGTTTGCAACGCAAAATTAACTCTTACATCTATAGCCCAGTGTTTCTCAAATGCCGGGTCGCGACCCGGTACCGGGCCATTTAAATTAAATACCGGGCCGCAGCAGAGACGTGAAAACTGCAAACCCTTGCGCTCCATCTTATAGAGCCGCTCTCTCTTTGCCAATCATAAATATTCCGCTCGGACAGCATAAACGAGTTTTTGCAGCTTGATGCGACGAAGTTGTTTGGGTAAAAAATGTAGGTAACCTACTGGATGCAGTTTGTATTTAAAAGTGTCAAGTGGGTCAAGGAGAGGCGGTTAGAAAATTACCGGGCCATGACAGAACAATGTTTGGGAAACACTGCTATAGACAATGTATATTAAAAACTTAAAAAATCGATCAAACGCCAAAAACTTTGACTTTAAAAAATCCGTGTGTAGCCAACATCTACAAACAAAACAAATAGCTATAAAACCTATTAGGTTGTTGTGTTTCCAAATTCAAATTTAAAAGATGAGAAGAGAATAGAACGAGAGAATGTGTAGTATGTAACACAAAAATCATTGGCGAAGGATAACATTCAAATTATACGGCAGGAATTCATTTCCTTTATAAAAAAATATCTATATAAATAAATTTGATAACTTTCCACAAAACTTTACGTAAGCTACGTAAAATAAAAAAAAACTGCATCGAAATCTGTCCATCAGTTTAAGTTATACACGTCAAACTTGTAGTACCCCTATTTTTTCTGTCAGAGGTTAAATATACTATAATTACACTACATACACGCGAAATAGAAAACCCGTTTGCAGTCTAATTGAAACTATAAATACTAACATGCTATATTGATGAACAAACTGCCAGGTCCCTGAGCCCCAAACTGTGGTGGTGCCGGCATCATACTGTAATAGTTATTGAGGAGAGTCTTCACCAACAATGGGGCATGCATGCTGTATCTACCTTGGAATAATGTTCTGCAAAACAATGATTACTTCATGAAATTGGTGCGCAGGCAAAGACACGGATATCCTAATAATAAGATGTACACAAACACGTACGGTAGACACCAAATATAGTAACGGTGCGTTACCAAACTAGTACGTGGACGAAATCGTGGGCAAAAGCTAGTTATAAAAAACTAGATAATAATATTGAATTATAGCTCTCTGAACTCATATGCGTTGACATAACACGAATAATAGTTGAGAAGATATATAGTTTTTGCTGAGATTCATTACAATCGGTTCAGCCGTTTGAACGTGAAAACGGAACATTTTAAAAAACATACAGCTTTTCGCATTAATTAATGACTGAATATAAACAAAATAATTGCAACTGCGTATTTTATAGGTATAATCCCGACACAAAACAAGGGTGGTGTAAGTATGAAAGGTTTTTTATTTATTTTTTATTTGAAGATTATATTCAATTATTATGATTTATAAAGTATCTTCACGCCCATATCCCCGAACAGGTAGGCAGAGCACAACCAGGGCACCCATGATTAGCCGAAGACATTAAGTCCCACAATATGGATAGGTGGCAAGCCTATGGCCAATCGGGCACATATCCAATCCCGAGCAAAATTTTTTTTATTAGAAAATTGGAAAACCCAAATTTTCTTTTTGTTGCCAGACCCGGGATTCGAACCCGGGACCTCATGCAGTCAAGTCCAACACCTGGCTCGCTAGACCACAGAGGCGATTTATATGTTTTTGCAATGAAGTAGCTGTACCCTGACATGTATCGCTGTGATATATTGTGGTTGCTTGGATGGTAGAACAATTCATGAAGTAGATTGTATATTACATCAAACTTTGAGCTAAATTGTCGCAGAACTTAGTGAGTTTTTAAAATACAGACAAATTTAAGATTTTGCTACACATATGACAGCTTTTTCCTGAGGATCGTCTGTGTATTAAGGTGCATCTATTAAGATGTTGGAGTAAAAACTATCCTATAAGTTACAAATAAAATATTATCCAAATCAGTTCAATAGTTTCAGAGTTTATACTGAACATACATTGTGTCAGAAAAAATGTATATACTAGATGATTATTTTATGTTTAAACAATTATTTTATTTACTTTCTGGAAATACTTAGATTATACGTAGCTAACATAATAGTAATAAAATATATAATTCTTACCTATAAATAAGAGACGTCTCCACTAGTCTTGTATGTCCGTGCACACCAGCAAACATATAAACAGACATAAGAACAAGCAACGTGTTGATACATTCCAATTGTAAATAGTATGTGTTGTCTCTGAAAGGAAATGATACATTAGGAAATCTGCATCAAGATTTAGTAAATAGATAAAATTTTTAAAATTACAAAACATTGTACAAATTAATTTATTATTACGAGGGTAGACTGAAAAATATTCGGCCTCACAATGAAAATGAACACATACTTAAACAGTTATAATTTTGTTTTTCTACATAATCACCATCAAGCTCGATGCACCTTTCCCATCTCCCATTCAAAGCATTGAGACCAATGAAAAAAAAAAGATTCTTCCTTAGAGTCAACATATGCGTCTACTGCTGTTTTGACCTTGTCGTTTGTGAAAATTGATCACCAAAGTGCTTTTTTAGGTTAGAAAACAGAAAGAAGTCTGACGGTGCCACATCAGGTGAATAAGGCAGATGCGGTAATAGTTCAAAACGATAACTGTGGATTTTAGCCATTGATTGCTCCCTTCCTCGCAGACACTTTGTGAAAACCCAATTTCTTGACTATTATATTTTGAGATTGTTCATAATCCTATAGATATAGAGATGCCTATAATCTCAGCTTTTTCTCTAATTTTTGATCTGCGGTCTCCCATAATTAAATCAAGTACTTTTTTAATATTTTCGTCAGTAGTGGATGTCGAAGGATTTCCAGCGGGGTATCAGTATCTTTTCAGTGATGATCACTGCGTAAATCAAATAGCTGTAAAATGATTAATGTATTTCTGTTGGTCACAAGAGATAGCAAATATAAAACACGCCATTTGACAGCTATTTGATGTACACTTTACCTAGTGATCATCACCAAAAAGATACGGAATCAGATCGGGGTTCACCTTTCACACTCTCCCTGACACGCTAGAATTCTGCTATCCATTTTTTGACAGATGAATAAGACAGAGCAGAATACCCTGAATTCTAAGCATATCACCATGGATGGTTTTCGGTGATAGCCCCCTTTTCTTAGAGGTACTTAATGACGACACGCTGCTCGATTTGCGTCATTTGCAGAAAGTATGGCCCGTTTGAAAAAAAAAAGTTACGCACGTTTGCTTTGTTAAACAAATTATAAAATCACAATTAATTATTGCAAACGTTTCGGACTTCTTATAAATAATTACTCTGAACTGAACTAAATATTGTGAATAGATTTGATTTTTAGAAATGAATGGATCTGTGTTAGGCGAAGTACTTTTCAATCCACCCTTGTATATAAATAGTATACCGGTTTCGCTTTCTACAAAATTATTAAAAAAAACTATGAATATTTGAAGCGCCAATGATGGAAAGTATCAAATATATGGAGCTACTGGAAATAAATTTTATAATATGTTTATCATTTATGTCCTGTGGAGACCCATATCACAAAACCATATTATAATTAGCTTACTGTACTTGCTTACTTTTATATGAGAAAAAAACTTACGTTATTGGTACATCAATAATAAGTCCAATGAGTGCATCAATCAACATTTCCACCCGACTTTCCCCATTTACCATTTTCGGCGATAGTGTCTCTGGCGGAGTATCTTGAGGTTGTGGTGAGTTTTCGGGTGTTGGTGGTGGTGTCTGAAAAGGTAGTGATGGATGTAGAGGATGTATCACTATCTTAATAACGAACCCCAAAATAATTTCAAAAATTAACTAAAAACAGCCTTGTGGTTTGAGGTGGACAATGACAATGGACATATATGTGATGACCATAGATATCTAAATTTTAGTCGACTCTAAAAATACCCTCTTTTTTATTATTTTACTTGACTGAAGCACAAATTTCAGGTCTATTATGCAAGCCTACTTGCTACTCTATCCTCCGGGCAGGAACATAACAGAATTATTATGGAGGTACAAATAGTGAAGCAGTCCACACAGCAGTCGAAAATGTGATGGTTCTTTTATGGCAATGTAGGTTGTGATTCAGAGGTGATCCCACATGAATTATGTAATCTATTCAATATTATTAGACAAAATTATGTTTAATTTACAAATGATTTTAGAACTATGTTTGACAACAGCTTTATATGTTTTCTAGTTTACTGACAAAATACACCACTCACATTAACAGTTCTTGCTTGCACATCCAGATGTTTACAAAGCTCATATTCAGGCACCATTTCCACCAAATATTTACTGACAGCTCTAATCACAAATAAGGCATTGTAGCACTGCCATGCTAGCATTACACTGAAACAAAATAAACCAATAAAAATGCTAGTATCTTTGGGCCCATATTCCCGGAGAGGTAGGCAAAGGCACAACTAGGGCATCCAGTACTAGTCGAAGACACTAAGTGAAGACACACCACATTGTGTTAGGTGGCAAGTCTATAGCCAACGTGGCACATGACCAATACTGGACTTTTTTTTTAAATTTAAAATAAACATTTACTTCTTTTTCTGTTATGTAGCCAGACTCAGGGATTGAAGCAGGGATAAATATATTATGTTACGATTCAATATTTGGTGTTTCTTTATTACTTTTTGCTGTATCAACAATATCATCTCATAATCTTTTTTCTATTTAGCTCTGTTGACTCATGGTAGAGCTTGTCAAATTTATGTTTCTATTTGACGTGTTATCTCACCTTTTGGCTAGTTATAATGAAAAGCGTAACCGATAACAAGCAAAATAAAACCTGTCTGTAATCTAATGTCAATCATGTCAGCTTTACAAAAGCAAAAAAATTCTAAATCAAAATTGATCCATTTTTTCAGGAGTTATGATGCTACAGACAGACACTGACAAACACATACACACACACAGATATGTATACTTATAACACCACACTTTTTCTGTCAGTTGTAAAAAAATAATGAAATTTTTATTTTTACATAATTTTTATTGAAGTATAACTTAATTAAAGTATAACCTATATATTCACACTACAAAAAAACCTAGACTTACTCTGTATTTGGGGCAGCTAACAACTCAGTTGCTCTTGTGATGAATACTTGAACCAGCGATCCAAGATTCCCAGTTTGTGGATTATTCTGAAGAAATTTCTGAAGAAGTGCCTCTGCACTGGAGTCAAACATAAGCTGTTCGTCACTGGAAGTTTCAAATACAAAATGTATTGTATAACCACAAAACAAATAACATGCAGAAGACTTACAAAAATTAGAGAAATAGCCAAGATTATAGGCATCTCTTAAGAACAAACTCAAAATATCATAGTCAACGAATTGGGTTTACACAAATGTCTGCGACATGGGTTCCAGTTGAACAAAAAAAGACACAAGTGACTATTAGGAGTTATTTTAAGTCGATGCAAATGATTTTTTGAATGGTTTTGTTACAATGGACCAAACATGGTTTCATTACTTTACACTAGAAACAAAACAACAATCAAAACAGTGGAAAAGACCTGGTTCACCACCCCCAAAAAGGGCTTCTGGGTTTGTGTGATTATGACTGATTACCTTGAAAGGGGCTATAAACTCTGTATACTACCATGTCTTACTACATAGTTTACAAGAGTAAAATAAAAGAAAAACGCCTTGGAATTCTCAGGTGAAAAGCCCTGTTTCATCAAAATAACGCCCGTGTTAACACGTCTGTGCAATCAATGGCTGATATCCACAATTGGGGCTTTCAACTATTATTGCATGCACCTTGTTCACCAGGGCTATTGGTTGGTAATTATATAAATCATTTAGATCACCCTTTTTTATAAAATTTTCTGGTACATAAATTTACTATATCACTTAAAAAAGGAGATCAAGTTTCAGCAACACTTTTTACTACTTTTGTAGAAATGTCGTCAAACCTAGTGCTGCCACAGTTTATAAGTGTTCTAATACACTGAATATCAAATGGGATACAAAGGGCCATAAATATAGAGTCCAGATTCCACAAAATTCCTTAATTTTGATATTCTCTTCTATGGGGGCTAAATTGATATACAAGATTTATTATTAAAAGATTCTGCTATTTTATTCGGATTTTTTATAATGCTTCCATTCTGCCTAATATAATCTATGTTAATTTTGAAAAATTATGCTTTAATTGATTTATGATTTTCCATGTCGCTTTAGTTTTGTTGGCTGCTGAACTGAAATTTTTTGAGTCAGCTTAACTATTTTCTTATATCCTTCATTATATGTTTCATATCTTAGTTTATTAGAGCCTGTTGGTTCAACTCCATACGCCCATAGGAATTGCCTTTTCATTCTAGATCAGATTTTTATACTTCCTGTTATGCAATTTGTTTTTTATTGACTAAATGCTTACAGATACAGTGCATCCACCTATGCCAGACTCTGTCTGAAATTGAATCTGTATATCTGGCATATACTTAACCATTGATGTAATGAGTATGAAGAATTTTATTTGCAAATAATAATTAGATATACTTACACAGTGCTAGGTAAAGTTATATTAAAAGCTAATAACTGGTTCCAGAATGGGTCATTTGGACTTATCACATCTTGTGAACAGAACTTTGTAACAAGTTCATTTGTAGATATATCAGAATACCTACTAATAGAGACACCCATTTTCCCCTGAAACAAACAAGTACACTTTAAAAAATACTCTTCACTGACTGAAAACCTTTAGGTCATACCCATTCTAACATTATAAATGTAAAAGTCTGATGTAAATCAGTTGTCAAACTGAGAAGAGATATACACTCTTTATTCATAATGAATGTGAGACTTAACAATATTACTACAATAGTCTAGTATTAGGTAATTTTTATAGCGGAAACTGTTACATGCAAAGCCTTGTTCAATATCTGATACCATCAAAAACATTTAAGATAATCCTGGTTTTATTTTACTTTGTTATTTCACTATTATGATGCTTAAAACAGAGCAATATGAAAACCACTTGAGCATCTTGATAGGAATATTTTGGATTGTAACGAATATCACCAGAATGTTTATAAATGGTGCCCACTAGTAACATTAGGGCGAGAGAGGTAAAACTATTTATAACTGTTACAATAGCATAATTAAATAAAACTCATTCCCTTTTTTTTGACAGCAAAAAGTTTAACTCGGATTTTTTATATGTTTGATATGAAATTCTTAGCCAGTTATTATTTGATTGTTCTTATTTAGGAAGATAGGTGATGTTTTAGAGGTGATCCCTTGTAAAATCAATCAAGATTCGTCAAGAGCTTCATAGATACACTTACATATATTTTTTTCACATTAACCACAGTTACAAAACTAGTCAGTTTTTATGCAACTTTACTGTTCATAAATTATCTTTAACACAACCTAAGGTTCTATCATTTAACTACAAATGTTATAATGTAATGTTAAATGTGATAGTGTTGAATATGCTGTTTCGTGAAAAGCTAAGTCATTGGACAAATGGTCTAACTTCAAATTATACCAACAGCTTCATCTAGTACTGGCTACTGATAGTACAATAAAGATCTTTGTACGATACTCTACGGTATTGGTACGATAAGAAGAACTACTACGGACCCAACATTTGCTATATGATAATACCAGAAATTTGTTGTGATCTTCATAATAAAAATTATAACAAGCGAAAAGACCTATGTCACTTATTAACATTCTTAAGGACAAGTAGTGTCATGAGTTAATTCACTTAATAAAGCTATATTAAACGTATAAAGAGCCGGCAAGGACTATCAAGCGAATAGAATAACGAAGTCTACAATTCATCATTGTTGTGATAAATAAAACACGATATTGGGCTATAAATAAGCGGCTACTAAATTGTATTTTTAAGATCACTTAGGATAGCTTACCGTCAAGATTTTCTATATTTTACACATAAATTATAAGTTAAAATATATTATTTTCTTTTGAAATATCGCCACGAAATCACAAAACAGGCAAAATTGATGAAAATCTATATGTCAAATATTTGTGTCAAATATGGTTGTCAGTTGTCATTTATCAACTGTCAGTTATCACCCAACCATACCAGGGGAGTTTTGCCGCCATCGTGAATGAAGATGGTCGTAATTTTTTCACAATTATTGAATTTAGTGTAAATTATGAGTAAAATTAGTTAGTTTAGGTGGGAATTAATTTAATTTTATTCAGTAAAAGTGCACAAATGAAATAATCATGAAGAAATTAGTGTATCGTGAATTTCCTCGCTGCCGCCAAATCTCTTAAACGAGCTTGTGTAACGAAACCACCGCTTTACTCAATACCCAGACAAGACTGTGTAAATAGTGACTAATGACTGAAATAAAGAATTAATACGGAAGATATAAATTGAA
>NJDC01005499.1:28497-40659 GCA_002245475.1 Calephelis virginiensis
ACTGTGTAAATAGTGACTAATGACTGAAATAAAGAATTAATACGGAAAACATAAATTGCAAATATATAACAAGAAAAAGATTTCTTAATACGGAAGACGTGGCTGTATAGACACAGATCCTTTGCCGACTGGGATAAAATTAAAAAACAACAATAACCAACCATACCAGTGTTGCCAAAGCATTTTTGGTGACACTTCATGTCATGTTTAAAAGCCATTTTTTTTCTTTCTTTCTTTAAGTTTTGGCCATCACGTTAGTATTTAGCCATTAGTCAAGTAGATATTTGCATCAAATTTTATATCAATTTCAATTAATTTTAATTAGTCATCAGTCGTAAATCGTCAATAAGTCATGTCAGGCTCTTGGGTAAAGCGGTGGCCTTTTTACACAAGCTCATATATCGAGATTTGGCGGCAACGAGAAAATATACGATACGCTAATTTCTTTATGATTATTTCATTTGTGCACTTTTACTGAACAAAATTGTACAAATTGCCACCAAAATTGACTAATTTTACTCAATATCAACACGAAATTCAATAATTATTAAAAAACTTCGACCATCTTTTCTCTCGATGGCGCCAAAACTCAGCCATTTTTTTAAATAATGAAAGAAAGACGGGGGGTGATTATGTAACTCAGTTACCAACTCAAAATGGATGAGTGTACATCAAATCGCTGTCAAATGATGTGTTTTATATGTACTATTTCTAGTGACCAACAGAAATACGATAGAGATAGCAAACCCAAATGACGTCATTTGATGTACACTTTTGCTGTTTGAGTTGGCAACTGAGATACATAGTCACCCCCCGGGCCGTGTCATTGATCATTAAATTTAAAGGTAAAAAATGTTAGCGTAGGATGTCATTTTACCGTATCTTTTTACAATTTTTAAGTCGGTGTAGGTCCTTTGTAAGGTATACAGAGGTATAGACCACATATCCCATCTTCTGGCAGTTTATAATATGTGAGCATAAGTTATTATCGACAAAACCATTAGTGGTGAGATATTGCCCAGAGTGCTGTGCAGCAAATTGCTTGATTGGGGATCCACCGATTTATCCATTCTCGCTGCTATAATGGCAGTCTCGTGTTTAAGTTCGGAGAGTAGGGCAGTAGGTAGACTTACAAAACGGGCCGAACACCTCGATCTCCTATAACGTTTAGGTGTCTATTATGCCATGGAAAAAACAAGCCTATTTAAAGGCTATTAGTTAATGCAAATAATAGAAATATATTGTAAAGAAAGAGGCTCAAACTTTAATGCGAAAATTGGGATCAAGATACTGGGTGGTAGAGTTTTGCAGCGACGCGCATGGATTGGTACCTCCGCCTTATCTATTCCTGCCATCATAACGTCAGTGCTTGCTGTTGACGTGTTCCGGTTCGGAGAGCCAAAGGTAAATATGTATTAATGACAGATTTTTATTTTAATTACAACAGTGGTACTCGCATTAAAAAAAATATGGCTTTACTTTTCAATGTCGTCCAAAATAAGGAGGACTACCACTTGAAACCCTTGAGCTACTTACCACAAAATGTCGATTTGCCGAACAGTCAACCACCGAGCTGATACAACAATGAAATGGATTATCAACTGACAGCTGTAGCCCGAAGTCGCAAACATGCTAAAGACTCTAAAAAAGAATATGGTGATTTGTTGAAAGAAATGATATCACTTCAGTTGCTTAAAACCAGTCTTTGTATTATGGCATTTTGTAAATGAGGCTAAAAAACTATGATATACACCGTGTAAATAACAGCGTAACGAAAATTGAAACCATGGATTCTATACATGATAGACATGTATATGTAGATGGAATTAAAATTAAAAATAATAATAGATAATTGTACTAGAATATTCGGATCACGTGTTGGCAAAGACATTTTAATTTACATAATCTTACGTAAGACTTTTTTCGACACTAAAGAAGTTTGCAGTTGAGAAATCGCACCGTCAATGAAAAATAAATACCTGCGATATCTCACTGTAACCATTGACCACACTATAACCATTGCCCTCTAAGTATACCTATAACGTAAACAAAGCATGAAACTTGTTCCTACTGACCGCAGTCGCATTTGCAAGCTGGTGACGTCGTGATTTGTACTAGGTACGCCATAGGGTGACAACAAATGTAGCATTTTTTGAGACTAGTTTAGATGAATGTTAATAAAAGTAAATATTACAATTTGGCAATAATATTTTAAATCCATTACGATTTAAGCCTTTACCACTTATATTAAATATTAAAAAAATAGATTTTATAAAGCTTTGTGTATTATAATTTGGCGGGTCCTTTCAAAGTAATCTTGTATACGATACCTACAACTACAATTTGTGTCACAAATGTTCCTGCTTTTGACACATTCAATCTCAGTGTCGTTCGAAACCAAGGTGTTTGCGCGATTCTGAAACTGTTCTCCAAAAAACGTTATTCCGCTTGATGCTTCGCCGACAGAACGTTTCGTTTATAAGTTTTTCAACGACATGACCTTTCTCCTACTGACGTTTCGCAACAGAACGATTCTCACATGAGAGATTCGACGACAGGACTTTTTCCTCTGCGAATCTTTCACCCACAGAACGATTCTTTCATTGGCGAAGCGACAACAGAATTTTTCACAAAATACGAATTCGTCGACACAGCTTATTTGGTTCTATACTAAACCTAAGGATTTAAATTACACAAGGGTAAATTAAAAATACTCACCAAACTTTTATTATCGAGCATTTTTCTAACCCAACACGTTTTTTTTAAAAAAAAACAGACAAACAGAAAAAAAAAAGATTAAAGTTCAAAAGACAAATCACATTTCTGTATTACATGTTACATGTATACATACATAGCTTTACACCAAGGCCCTTACATTAAGCCTTTACGCCCTAAAGTCGACGAATAATTCTTATTTGGTGAAAGATTCTGTCGTCGATTCACCCGTGAAAGAATCGTTCTGTCGGTGAAACATTCCTAGTGGAAAAGTCCTGTCGTCGAATCTCTCATTTGAGAATCTTTCTGTTGCAAAACGTTAGTAGGAGAAAAGTTATGTCGTCGAGAAACTTATTAACAAAACATTCTGTCAGCGAATTATCAAGCGGAGAAACGTTTGTCGGAGAACAGTTTCAGAATCGTTTCCGCTGCGCTCAGAGTCATACTGCTAAAAGCTGTATTGTGGAGCAACAAACTGCTACTTGTACTGTCTGCCTAGAGCAGGCTACACAAATATCGATTACTACGTTCCTACACCCTCTACCTCTTTATGACGGTTGTGTTCTTTAAGCCAACGCAACAACGCCTGTCATGCAAATGGACCCTAATTAAAATATTATTAACCAACTGTTTGCAATGACGTTTTTAAAGAAAAAGACACCTGTTTCATGTTTATTATTTTTTTTAGAATTTTTCATAATATTTTCTAACAGTAATTCCATATTATTAAGAAATATATCTACATTTAAACTAGAAGTACGATATATATACATTACTACTAAATTATAGTTTATTATCTCCACTGCACAGCTTTCAAAAGAGTATGGTAGGTATGTGCATTTGTAAATCCAAAGTTTTAAAATAAAGTTCTTTACTTACTAATATACAGGTGCATCCACGACGCTGTCGACGACAATCTAGTATTTTTAACTAAAATACTATTAATTATTCTCTTTTGCAGCGTGATTAGTTGTGGGCTTGGCTTTTGGCTAGTGCTAGGGCTACCTGTACTTTAACGTGCATACTGCGTTTACAACCTTGTATCCTCTATTTTTATTTTACTACGACGGTGAAGGTTTTGTTGAATAAATAATTAATTAATGGTTATTGCTGTAAAATTGTTTCCGATTTTTATTATAAACTATTATCACAAATAATTAACCCAGCCATACTTGATAACATGTGTCCTTTAATCTAATGAAAACCTTTATTTGCCTAACTTCTTGGTGCGTTCAAGAAATTACAAGAATTATAGAATGGGGAATATTTAAATTTGAATTTAATAATTTCCCTAATTTAACTATTTCCCTAATTTTTCGGGAAAAATTTCATGCATTTGAATTTCGATCAAAATAGCAAATGTTCTGTTCACTTATGTATTTTTTTAATGCTTATATTTTTTAAAAACGAATGAACCAAATTCTAAATTTTGAATGCAATTATCAATTTACTACCTTTTTTTTTGAATTCTTGTTGTATCTTAGCCTGACAATTCAGGACTATACTGACCATTTAAGACTTTTATGAGGCGGGTCAGATGAAATAATCACAAATTTGTATTTGATGATTTTACGAGCCAAAAAAAAAACAGTTTTTCAATTTTTTTGGGGAAAATTATATTTATTTGAATTCTGTTTTTTTTTGTTTTTGAATTTGATATTTTCCACCGTCGGCGCTTAGTAAAACTTCCAAATATTCATATTTTTTTATCAGGGCTAAAACTTGAGCCCTAAGCGCAACCGGTATGCTATTTCTAAAATAATAAATTGTAAGTGATAAGTAAAACAGTTCAAGTTTTTCTTCATTTAAAAATATGTTAAATCAAATGACTGTGAACAAAATACCAAAATAGCAGTTTTTACATTATAAAAAATATTGAAATTATAAGGATATAATTTATCTCATTTTTTTAAAACTCAATGATTACAAATTACCACCTCGTCTGCATCTAAATTATTCTGACCTAAATTATATTTGAGTTATTCATCAGGTCCTTATACGGACTTGAGGGTGCTAAAAATCATTTTGTGAGCTTGGAATTATTTAAATTACGAATTTCTAATAGAGCCTGACCAAATTCTGAAATCGACTGACCAATTATGACCTTTTAGTGACCAATCATGTTATGTAGTACTAATCTTTTTGGTATGTGCAACCAGGGGTGACAAAAGTTATGTACTGACCTTGACATTTTGTTTTTCCATTTACTGCAAAACCGAGCCTCACCAAATTCGGACATGTCGTACTGACTATTTATGACCTATTTATTTAAGATACATGCCCAAATTCCAACTTGGAATTCTAAGTTGGAATTTGGGCATATTTGTCGAAATTGTGATCATATATTTTCCTTTTAAAAATGACCTAAAAAAAATAAATAATTTATTTTATAATGCTCATAGCACGCGAGCTGAAAACGGGTCTGCGACTGCCGTGTAACTGCCGCCTATCGACGTCACACGATGCCATGGCAAACGTAGTCCGCAAAAGCTGCTGAGGAAGCGCAGGCTACTAGCCCACAATGCGAAAGGCCAGATTCCCTCATAATCGTTTAATGCAGCTCGAATTTTTTAGCGAAAATTTATGTAATTAAAAACTCAAAAAACTGAATTTAGGTCAGAGTCAGGTCAGGTCAGAGTTGACCCTATGTCTTTGGTGGCTTTTACTTAGAGTGTTGATACCGCCTCTTTTTGGGAGTGGAAATTTTTGTATTAAGGTAAAATACGGCAAAGGTTGGAGCGACTAATTTCAAGAAACTACTGTTATTAAGTTTTTTCTGAAAGTCAATACTTTCGACTAGGGATTTTATGTATAATTTGAATTTAAAACTTTCACTGGTCGTACGAATTTTTTGTTTTTTTCTGTAGTCATCATTATCACAATGTCTATGTCTACACTTATGCACTTTCCTTTACAAATTGCGTCTTTATAATTTTTGAAACACATGCCGGGATAACCATGGCACGTGGAAACCCTAGAACGAGTAGCGACTACAGGGCAAAGAATATACTCGACAAGTTGCAGGGCAAGCCGGGCGCATGTTGATCCGCCTCCTGCGGGTTCACGTGTTATATCCGTCGAGTTCAGGAGGATATTTAATTGCTTGTTGGATTACATAAGGCACGTGGGTTCGGAATGAACAATTTTGTCACATATACCGCACTCTAATCCAGACACCTTATTAGTAATGTTTTGTTACATTAAGCACATTTTTGGATCACCATATTTACACCAATAAAGTAAAATATTTACAATTTGTTATTCTATAAAATTACAAAATTGAATTAAAACAGTACCTAGTGGTAAATATTAAATACTACTTAGTTGGTTTCACTTTTTGGTTTCACTGCTAGGAAATGCGGTCTGGGGATGGTCTGGGGCACATATCTATACCGCATTCGGCACATATTATGTCTCCGTTTGCAGTTTTAGTTCTAAGTTAAAATACCCGTTTTTTTATTGTGACCAATGTTCAAAACGCAGTTTGATTAAATAAGACACAAAAAAGTACACATATTAAAACAATACGCATTTTTTTATTATATTGGAAGGCAAACAAGCAGATGGATTTCCTGATTATAAAAAAATTCATGCCGCCTAGAGACACCAAAGGTGGTAATGGTGCGATGCCAAACTTAGGCCGGAATGTTAAGCCTCGAGCAAAAGTAATGTAACCGGCTACCTTACTCTCCGAATCGGAACACCTCAACGGCAAGCGCTGACGTTATAGCGACAGGAATAGGTAAGGCGGTGATCCGGGCAAGTCGCTGCAAAACTCTACCGCCTAGTCAGATGTCACGGTGCTAGTGATGGTAAGCCTATGCTCGTCTTTTAAAAGCTGCCTGGCAGGAAGGCAGATGGTCTTTTCTGCAAAGGAGCCCAGACAAACACGCATAATCTTATTTGTATTTTAGGACGTATAAGTAAAATATAACACGTGGACATTATATTATATCCCTTGTTTGTCCTAATGATGATGAAGGCTAACAAACAGACAGATCACAGAATACACGTTGCCCATATACGTCTAAGGTAACAATAGTTTTGTCGCTGTTACCCTGATGCTGGGATGACTAACAGGCTTATTCATAAACGTTGTTTAACTTTTAATCACCAATTTAAATAATGTTTAAAAAATGTTTATTCATAAACTCTATTTAGCATAGCTATTTAGAGTTAATCATTTTTTAAAATACCTATACTCTTAAACAGCTGTCACTTTAAACAACCTCGGACCCTTGTTTAAAACCTTAATCAACAAAATGTCTGACTAAATTGCAAACAGCTGATTTTATGTGCAATGATACATAATATAATACATATTGAAATATTTTGATTTCGTTGAAGTTTGGACAAGTATGGAGGGGACATGTTGGATTTTGGAACAATATAGGACTATAATAATATGTTTTATTACGGAGATGGCCAATGACTCCTATAAAAAAAACGAATAGTTTTCAAGAGCATTTTTTATGACGTTGTAAGCAAAAAAGTGGACAGATTTTGTGATGATGAGACACCAAAGGAGGCAATGGTGAGTTTCCAACCTGAGGCTGGAATGTTAAGCCCCGAGCAAAAAGCTACTTTATTTTCCAAACCGGAACAATTCAACAGCAAGCGCTGACGTTATGACGGCAGGAATAGGTAAGGCGGTGGTACCAAGCCGGGTGAGTCGCTGCGAGACTCAGCCTCCTAGTTGATTATCACGGTGCTAATGACGGTAAGCCTAATGCCTATGCTCGCTTTTTACGCGCTGTCTAACAGGAAGGTAGATGGTCTATTCTACAAAGGAACTCAAACCAACACTTGGGAAAATATTACAGAAATGACATCATTTTATAATATTTAGCTTAGTAACATATTGTAGATGTATTAAAAAACATTATTTTTGAAATGCAGTGTTCAAATGTTTTGTGACTATGTTGCATCAACTTTTATTTACTCTAATAAGTTTAATTTTATTGTAGTACAACACGGCTAGTACTGAACTTTCAACACATTCAAAGAGTATGTAAATACAACGTAATAAGAGGTGGGACTTCCATAGATACATAGCAATCCCGAATTTGTATAAAGTTTACTTGAAAAATTATAACCCGTATAATTTGAAAGTAAGTCTAAAGGCATTCAGATATAAGGCAACTAGTGTCATAAGATTTGGGCGAATAAAAAACATGGCAAACTTATTTTTTTTATTTTTTTTAATATGAAAGTTGCATCAAACTGTGAGCAGGTAGAGCAGCAGGCAGGTAGGGCAGGTAGTAGACAAGGAATATAAATACTCTTTAGCAAGAGTAAGCAAGAGGTTATAAGATGTCCGACATCGTATTCTTTTCTTTCTTTAGGCTTTGGCAATCTCATTAGTATTTTGCCATTAGTCAAGTTGAAATTTACATCAAATTTTATATTTGTTTTATATCAATTATAATTAGTCATCAGTCATAAGTCGTCAGTAAGTCATGTCAGGCTCTTGGATACAGCGGTGGCCTTTTTACACAAGCTCATTTAGTGAGATTTGACGGCAGCGAGAAAATACACGATACACTAATTTCTAAATAAATATTTCACTTGTGCACAAAAATGAATTAACTGCCACCTTAATTAAGTAATTTTACCATAATTTACACGAAGTTCAACAATTACGAACAAACTACGACCATCTTCTTTCATGATGGCGCCATAACTCACAGCTAAAGATAAATAAATCTCGTTCATTTTGACGTTTAGGTTTTGTTGTTACCGTCGAAAGCTGGAGAAAGGTAAAATATTACTTAAAAAGTGTGCAAAAAATTGAATTCCACCAAGTGCCGACGATATAGAGTATAAGTTTTTTTTATGACTGGGGCAGGTTGTTTGACTGTTTAGGCCTCGTATTTACTAGACCATAGCCCTGATATGAATTGTATGATTGCTGACAGTGTAACGGTGCGTTGGTAATATTAGGCTAGGGTTTTGTCAATAATGTAAAATAACCAACCGATCTATAAACCAGAACTCTTACTCTCACTGACGATATGGCTGCAGGAATATGTATGGTGGTGGACCAAATCTGGGCGTATTATCGTAAATTTTACACGCCTTGCCAAATTTTACACAGTCACGGTGTAAGTGGCAAAGGACTGTCGTCCATCCCCTCATACGGACTTCATTACAGCAGTTGGCCTATTTAAAGAAGCCGGGATTGACACTTTGTGTCTTATATAGATTTGTCGTGTATGTAAAATAAAATTTGTAGAAAATATTGAACAGTAAAATTTTATTTCAACGTATTTTTATTTTAGCACTGTGCTGTGTGTGTGTGTGAAATTTTATTTCTCCTGTAACTGCGCTTTCTTGTTTAATTTACTACTCAGACTGGCTCTCACTTGCATTAGGTTTTGTTATTTCGTCTTTAATTTTGTCTTTTATTGTGTCTTTGACTTCTTTTTTTACTTCTTTTTTTATTTCTTTTTTTATTTCTTTTTTGATCTGGTTTTTCATTATTATTTTACTGGCTTCAAAAAGAAAACGAAAGGCCAAGAAAAAACTTTTTTGAAGTTCTTGAATATCTTCTTGTTCTTTTGATTTTTTTAGCGCTTTTACTTGTTTTATTTTTTGCTGTGATGGTTTCTTCTTTTGTCTTTCGTACAGTTTTGGTCCGTTTTGTAGTTCTGTATTTGTATCAAAATCTTCAGTCATTCCAAAACTTGGTTTGCTCTTTATGAATTTACTGAAATCACGCTGTATTGATTCTAGCGAGTCAATTTTGCTATTAGGCTCTAAAAGTTCTGTATTTAATTCAGACTCTATCGTTTTCAAAGATTGATCCATTATCCATACATCGTATTTGGGCAATATTAATTTTATTAAATCATTTTTAATATCTTCTCCATTGGTATGACTTAAATACACGACACATACTGAAACAATATTTTCTATAAATTATTTCTAAATTTTATAAACAAAAACTAATTTAGTAGTCGTTTTGAACATTGACACACACAATCGCATTTATAGCGTTTAAAACATTTAATTGAACTTGCGAGTTATTGGCCGCTGCTGCTTTCGCGCAATAATTAGGCGTTTTATTTTAAGAGGCCATGTATGCTAAAATACGTCAGCAATATACTGTTTTTTTCATACAAAGCAATTATGGATCTTGCTGACAAAAATACACAAGATTAAAATTAATATGCTTTATAAGACTAGTGTTTCCAAAACACGATTCATTTCACTTTGCTCGAAAGAAAAAAATCAAAAAGTTAACCCTTTTTTGAAAGCAAAACCCATCTGTCTACTTCAATTATGAAAATATCGACACAAGATTTAACATAAACATAGATAAGTATTAAACCTAAAAGATAACTGTTTCAGTTTTTATATTTTTTTTCAAATTACTTTTATAGTGTCAAAATAGAGATTTGGCGCTTAAGACATTTACTTTAGAGCGCAATATTTCATAGTAATCATGGCAAGGGGGAGTGCGCTGATTGGCTCTTCTAGCTGACTAAGTATGGGGCCTTAAGTGCAGCTTGCTAGTACAAGGTATTGCTGCTCTTAAAATAAAAGTGAACAGAATTTGATTCAAAATAGTGAATGTTGTAAGTTCAACCGGTATTTTTAAAAACAAGTAAGTATAGGCTTTACACATTTTTTTGTGGTACGGTATTAATCAGTCTAACCGGCAGCAGTCCCAAATACAACAGTTTGGGATCTAAAGCTCCACAAGCTATAAAGTAAATTTTCCGGAATATCGTACAAATATATTATACATAAATAATATAAATATATTATACATACTTAAATATATTATACAGATCTTCGCACTATGACCCTTGCGGGGTAGGCAGCGAATATCGAGTGTCACGATTCCTACGTACCTGTCCCGCTTTCTCTTTAATCAATACTATTTTCTGGTGTACAAACACTTCTCACGAATATATTATTTTTATGGAAATACGGAGCCAACAATCACATGGCTTTTCTTTAGATAAGAGGTAACTGTGGCCTGTGCCACCATACGACCAATATTAAGGCGAGATGAGTCCTAAAAACAGGCTTTTTAAAACAATTTTTTGCCTAAAGCTTACGAGAAAAGACAGTAAAAAAAATATGTGAATCTTGATCATATTTTTTATAATAATACGCCTTCCATAACACGATAATGATTATTTTACTCAATAGGAAAAAATTACAAAGTAAGGTCTAAAATTGAGATTCGAGCTCATTATTTGTTAAACGATTTTAAAGATATATAATTTGAATGGTATATGATGTATTAATCTTTCATGTGTATGAATTAAAATTTTGATTTAGTATCGTATATGAATATAATTAAATAATTTGTTCCGGCTAATCTAGGAAAAGCCTGGGCCGATGTTAACAGTATTTTCACAGGCAGGTAGCTGGTGTAATTAAACACAAACGCAGGTTTACCTACGTTTTTCTTACATAAGTAATTTAATACAAATGTAAGTTTACCTACGTTTGTATTTAATTAGGGTTTCCCAGGATAGGATAAGCCTAACACTTTGTGGGACTTATTGTCTTCGACCAGTCATGGATGACCTGGTTGTAGCTCTGGCCACCTATTTCTTAATGTCCGTACAACCCGTACGAACGTAAAGAAATAGGAGATAAATATGGAAATAAAAAATGCTGCTTAAAAGTGACTAAGTATACATATCAATCCGCAGGCAAAAGCTAGTATTAACAAAATATATTTGTTTGTTAAGTATACTGGTTAATTATACTGTGGTACGGGTCACGCGCTATACGTTGATCACGCACACAATATTGACATGCACATTAAGTGAACGAAATGAGCGCGGCGAAAGCGCCCCACTACACATTTCCCAACTCCTCTGCTTCACCCCCTCAAATATCAAAAGACGTAGGATATACTCGCCTTAATAAACTGATATGTAGGGTTACTCTTAAATCTCAATATCGTGCAAACTGGAAATTAGAATCGGATATCTCATTGTAGTACTTTTGAACACAGTAGTAACGGCTTTTTAACATTTAATGACAAAGAAATTCAACGAATCCGATAAAAGAATTTCATTTTTACTATTAACTGAATGAAATGAAATGAAAATTATTTGTTTGCGGAATATGTGTGTTAAAAAGTTGTTATAAAGATATTTGAGAATACAACATATTCTACCACATTGTGGTGTGCAAATATTTAGTTAATTTTAAGAAGTTAAATCACAGCCCTTATTTACATTTTAATAAACATTTTATTTATTTATGAACATAATTTGTTACAAATTATTTTAAAGGTAGATTAATTTTTAGTCCTATCTACCGTACACTACCACCGTTTCCAAACTTAGCCCGTCGGGAGAAGAATCGGCGAAACAAACTCCCCGGCAACCACGATTTTATTACTTAAATTAGGCTTAAATTAAAAAATTAAAAATAAATATATATATTTTATTTATTTACGCTTGTCAGCAAGAA
>NJDC01005499.1:45094-59378 GCA_002245475.1 Calephelis virginiensis
CTGGTGGTAAGTCTATCGCCAAAAGGGCACATACCCAATCCCGAGCAAATTTTTTTCTATTAGAAAGTTGGATATATCACATTTCATTTTTGTTGCCCGACCTGGGATTCGATCCTGGGACCTCATGAAGTCAAGTCCAACAGTTAGACCGCTAGACCACAGAGGCGTACAAAATAATGTATAAATTAACTGGTGATTGGAGCCCTTGGAGAGCACAGTGGTCTTTCAATATTTATACCTCCTCGTGAAAATCGATTATTCGAGAC
The DNA here is from genome assembly GCA_002245475.1 of Calephelis virginiensis. NCBI lineage: Eukaryota > Metazoa > Arthropoda > Insecta > Lepidoptera > Riodinidae > Calephelis > Calephelis virginiensis. The sequence continues at coordinate 45,361 of NJDC01005499.1, forward strand.
ATTCGAATTACTTTAGCTGTGGGAACAGGAAAGCAACTCGTGCTTTTTCATATTGTTCCATGTAAAAATACATGAAGTATGTAATTATAAGAATAAAGTTGTTAAAATAAACATATCAATTATCACTCAATAATTCTGACTTAGTTTTCCCCAAAGTTGTGCTAGAGAAACGTTCAAGAGTTTAATAACACGAGAAAAATTGGGCAGTTAGCTGTCAAGATCAAGTAGGCGAAGCATGCGTAGCCGTGTATGAAAAGCTTTAGAGATTTCATGTATGTATGTACAACATTTAATTTTCTAGTTTAATCCATATCCAAACCCGTTACTAATGAGAAATTGACCGTGAAATTTCTAATTCGCTATACTGATGAAACTTAATTATGTACATTTTTAATTAGACGGTAGAAATGCATCAGCACCGATATAAAAAAGAATTTTTATGACGAGGAGATTCGAGCGCTGTCTGGTAGGTAGTACGCGCGTCAACCATTGCGCTACGATTTTGTTACTCGTTACTTTGAGTGTCCTTTTTTAATTGCTATTATGTAGCTACTGTGTCACTGAATATTGGAGTGAGTGAAGTGCTCAGGCCTGAAAATACGTAATTATTGGTATTGGGGTCATTGGCCAGAAACGTGCACGTCGCGATCCCTGCCAGTCCATTGGACTGCAATTCTAGCTCGAAAAAGGGTTAGGGCGTTCCCTGGAGGCGAAGCGTACCGATTCACCCTTGTTGGTACGAAAAGAGGCAAATGCGGCGATGGGGGCCGCCACCCATCACGCCAAGCCCGTATAGGCGAATCGAGGAGTGGAGAGTGTCAAATAGGCACGTGGAATGTGAGATTGATGTAATGGATGAGAGATGCCTGGATTTACTGTGTGTAACTAATACTAAGCGAAAGGATAGTGATACTTTTGATCTCCCCGGTGGCAGGTTGGCTCTTTGGTCTGGTGTATCACAAAGCGATCACGTCAGCGCTGGGGTAGGTATCATTTTATCGTCTCGCTTAGCGTCAGGCCTGAAAGAGTATGATTTGGTTGGTCCGAGACTGCTCTAGGTCCGTATTAAGCTGGGAGTCAGGCGAGTTTTTGTAGTAGAAACCTATGCTCCGGTCAACTTGTCACCGACTCATAACCTGGAAAAGTTTTGGGATTCTGTGAGGGATATGATTGAAAGAAATGAAAAATTTATTATGTGTGGTGACTTAAATGGTTAGATGGGGACACGACGGAACGGTTACGAGGCTGTTCTTGGACTCTATGGTGATAAGAGAGTGAATGATGCTGGTAAGCATATTGTAGATTCATGTGTGGACACGAGAGCCTTCAGAGGCCCAACTCTTAACACGGACCACGATTTGGTTATTAGCCAGCCTAGGAGACTGTTTAAGAAGTGGAGGCACTGGCGAGTACGTGTTCCATTTGGAGGGCTTGAAAGGATTAAGAGTGAAAAGTTGCAAGACCCGAGTGTAGGGCGCACATATGAGAGTCAAGTCCAAGACAGGCCTAATAGTGTGTGCCTGCAGGACTTAGACATGGATGACTGTTGGAATGTTTTGAAAGGTAACATGGTTTATGTTGCGAAAGAGGTATGTGGGAGTGCAAAGATGCACAATTCTATGAATGGTGACGCATGGTGGGATGAGAAAGAAAGCCTCCGTTGAAAGAAATAAGAAAGCTTGGCTAGACTATGTAGCATGTTTGCAATCGAATAACAGTATGAAAGATTTGAAGAAAGAAATGTACCGTTGTTGCAAGAAAATCACCAAACATTTAGTGAAAGTAAAGCGCGAAAGGGAAAGTATGAAACTAGAAGAGAGGTTGGCTAACAACTTCGAGATGAACACCAAACTCTTTTGGAGGGAGGTGAAGAAGTCTTGGAGTTGTTCGCCTGCCTCCAGAATGAATAGAATTAAGTCTAAGAGTAGTGATGTTCTTGTGCTTGCAATGCATGACGTGTTAAAACGGTAGAGTGAATTTTATGGAGATATGTATGAATGTGCCCAAGTTGCTGCCACTGGGTTTAAAGGGGTTTACATTTGAATGCGATGAAAATCAAAATTGTGGTGTTGGACAGAGAAGTAGCCAGAAGGGAGACAAGAGTTTTGGTTGGTGATGTAAGTAGTGCTGGAACAAGTGAATGAAATTGTATATCTTGGTTGTGCTTTTAGCAGGGATGGAAGGTATGCCATGGATGTAGAGAGGAGAGTGAGTGCAGGGAATAGTGTGAATGGAGCGTTGGGTGAGCTATTTCAAAGCGAGGTTTTGAGTCAAAAAGCTAAACTCGCTTTTGTATAATTCTGTGCTTATTCCAACGTTATTGTATGGAAGACAGAGTTGCGTATGTCAGAAAGAGCATGAAAGTAGAATAAATGCGGTCGAAATGTAAGCACTACGGAAAATATGTGGTGTAACGCTCGCTGACCGCATTCGTAACAGTGAGATCCGAGAAAGAGTGGGATTAAAAGAAAGTGTTGGTGTTAAAATGCGAAAGGGCATCCGCTGGTTCGATCATGTGGAAAGAATGACAGATAAAATATTGACAAAGCATATATACAATGCGAATGTGGATGGTTGTAGACCCGGGAAGACCAAAGCTGACATTTCACGATCAGATTAATCGGATATTATCCGAGGGTGGTGTCAAGAGTCTCCGAAACCGGCGTGTTTGTATGAAAAGGGTAATGAATGTGAAGAAAGCAAGACAGTTTTGTCAGGATCGTGAGGTCTGGAACTCGAACTTTGCCGAAGGGACTTGGCGTAAAGATATGTATGTATGTGTAGATAGATAAGTCCCCATACACGTACTGTTGCCAGGTAGACAGATTTCAATGTAGTAAGCGTAAGTGAACAACCTCTGCCAGCATGGGTGTGCTATAATTAATAGTTATTAACTGATCAATAGTTAATTTATTTATAAGTGCTTACTTCAAATGTTAATTGCATGAACCAAGCAGAAAATTTTCATATTGTATATTGTAAACCTTAAACCTTTTTAGTAGGCACCCAACTTTTTGACTGGTTCACTTACCTGCACAGAACAGGTAGATAAATTTAGCTTATGTTAATTAAACAATTTTAATGCTATATTAAATTGCGTCAAATACTAAACACAATAATGTTTGGCAGTAATGTAAAAAGCTGTTGCAGCCAGAGATAATTAATAAAAATGAAAATTTATGGTGACAATGGGAATTATAGCACACCCATGCTGGCAGAGGTTGTTCACTTACGTTTACTACATTGAAATCTGCCAATAAAATATTATTTCATTCAATTAACACAAGAGGGTATATTTATCTTATTTAATACTGGATCATAGACTTAAAGTAATGCTTTGGCAGCAGGGTTTAGTGGTTTACCGCTCGGCATTAAGCGATGGGCGGAAAAGGAGTCTTCGTCAGAGACCACGGGGTTTGGTGTAGTGTTTATCCATACAATTATATCCAATAGCAGCGGCAAATAAGTTCGGGCAGACAACTGTTGGGATAGTCCAAATTAGCTAATGGTGGTAATTTTGTTGTTCACAAACCTAACTTATTTTAGACGCATGCTGTTTTTTTTAAATGAAACAAAAACAAAAGAGATGGAACGTTTTATGGTTTTAAACATGTCCGATTAGTCCGGACATGTCAAATTGTGATGTTAATAAACGTTTTCCGAGTGGTAGAATTAACGTCTGTAGAAATGACGGGTACATATTAATTTGACAGTATTAAAAGTGTTTTGTCCCTTTCTGTTACTTTCATTGAAAGAAGACAGCGATAACTTAAAATTAGTTTATCGAGTGCGCAATAAAATTACCATCAATATGTGACGGGTAGTGAGAGTTTTATAGTAACAAAGTAAATAAGTAAGTTTTCCCCGAATTGGTCCGGGCTCCTTTGCAGAACTGACCATTCCTGCTAGGCAGTTCGTAGTTTCGTAAAAGACAAGCACAGGCTTAACGTCACCAACACCGTGATATCCTACTAGGTGGTAGAGTTTCGCAGCGACTCACCCGGATTTGTACCACCGCCTTACCTATTCCTGCCCCCATAACGTCCAATGGTTGCCGTTGACGTGTTCCAGTTCGGAGAGTAAGGTAGCCGGTAAACTTACTTTTGCTCGAGTCGAACATCCCAGCCATCAGGAAATACATATGTTTGTTTGCCTTCCATTATCATAAAAAAATACTATTAGTTGAGGTTTCTGCACGAATCACCTTTAAATAATATTTTAATTCCTTAAGTAAACGGAACAAGAGGGAGCAAGTGAAATCTCACGATTGGTTCAGTTAATTGATTCTAAATTGTCGAAAAAGAGACTTATCATTTCAAAAAATGCTCATAACGTGTTCTGTTGCCAACTTTTAATTGTCTAGAACTGTTTCTATATCTTATAAGTATAGATCACCTCAGTAATCGCCTCTATGGTCTAGCGGTCCAGGTGTTGGACTTGACTTCATAAGGGTTCGATTCCCGGGCCGGGCAACAAAAGGAAATGTGTTTTTTTTAATTTTCTATAAAAAATGTTGCTCGGGATTGGATATGTGCTCGATTGGAGATAGGCTTGCCACCTATCACATTATGTGACTTAGTGTCTTCGGCTAATCGTGAGTGCCTTGGTTGTGCCTCTGCCTACCTCTTTGGGGATATGGGCGTGAAGATACTTTTTTATACGTACAGATTCGTTGATTTAGAATGAAAATAAATTTAAAATTGAATTTAGTACGGGGGTTCTTGAGTTATTTAGGTAATTTGTTTTGTACATATTTATATCGTTTAATTTCTTTATTTTTGCTAATTGATTACAGAAAAATAAAACACAATTATCAATATTTTCATACTTAATAGGACGAACCTTTCTTAGCAGTGTGATTAGAACATTTGATAATTAAATTAGTGAAGAAGAATAAATTTATAACATGTCAACAATTTGGATGAGAATTCTTTTTGGTATGTTCAAAATTGTTTTGCCTATTTTATATGTTCCGTAACAGTGAGATCTGAGAAAGAGTGGGATTGAAAGAAAGTGTTGGTGTTAAACCGAGAACGGGCATGCTTTGCTGTTTCGCTCATGTGGAAAGAATGAAAGAGGAAAGATTGACAAAGCACAATGCGAATGTAAATGGACGCAAGTACTCGGGGAGACCTAAGTTGACTTTCCACAAAGGCCAAGAGTCTCCGAAACCAGCGTGTTTGTACGAAAAGGGTAACTAATTTAGAGGAAGCCAGCCAAGTCTGCCACGATAGATCTGGCACTCGATGCTCTCTACCTATTCTCTGACTTGGCTTGAAGATATGTATGTACGTAAATGTTTCAATTTTTATTTGACATAAGAAATAAAAACAATAATTATCTCTGGAAAAATAGGTACGCATATGGCTGTTAGCCCAAATTACGAAAACTTTTTGTGACGAGAAGATGTCTTTGACATAGATGTCTGTTTCTGAACCAGAAACAAAGACATCTATGTTAATCAAATGCCCTGTCCTGTTCAGAACGTAACCTGAGCCTTGCAAATGTGTGATTGCGTAAATCATGTCCGCCGGGTTAGCCATGGCAGTTTCCCTAATCTACCCGTGATGTTTCCTGGTAACCTTAACATAAGCTCTTACAGCAGTATTATTTAATTAATACTAATAATTTTCATCAAAGAAAGACAACCTTATAACGTATACTATAAAGTTGCTTATAAAATGCCAACATTTTGCAAGTTGGAAATGATACTGCTTTAAGCGTTCATGGTAGGGCCCCAGCTCTTAACAGGAAGCGCCGATTTGTTTGCGTAATAACACTATAGCTAGTGGTAAATTTCCCCGTGTTGGTCCAGGCTCCTTTGCAGAATAGACTATCTGCCTTCCTGACAGGCAGCTCGTAAAAGGCCAGCATGGGCTTACTGTCACTAACACCGTGACATCGTACTGGGTGGTAGAGTTTTGCAGCGACTCGCCCGGATTGTTACCACCGTCTACCTTACTTATTCTATTTTAAATTCACCTTACTATAACGTCAGTGCTTGCCGTTGACGTGTTCCGGTTCGAAGGGTAAGGTAGTAGGTAAACTTACTTTTGCTCGAGACCTAACATCCCGCCCTAAGGTTGGCAACGCACCATTATATTATTATTGGCGTCTCTCGACGGCGTGGACTACTTACCATCAGGAAATCCGTCTACTTGTTTGCCTTCCAATATCATAAAAAAAACAAATTGTATGGATTGGTACAACCTCATTCCTAGTTTTACAATCTGGAAGTAGATACTCGCCGCTGTTGCTGTTTCAAAGGCAGGGTACCCCTTATACTTGCTTGCGTTACAGACATGACATTCCAGAACTCAGTAAGGAATGCGCCAATAGCACATTTTGTTAAAAAAGAAACTATAAGCAATTAAGTAGCTTATTTAAATTTATCTTTTTCAATCGTGGTTCTTCATATTTAAACGTAATGTTATTTGCAGTTAGTTTGGTGGTGTACATATTACCATCTCAAGCTTTCTACATATGTTTGAATGCTGAACCTGAATGCGTCTTGCTAGAAGTCAATCCATCAGCAAATCAACCTGTATTGCGCAAATCCGATAAAATTAAAAGAGTTAAAGAAAAAGTAACGAAAATCTTCGAAAAAGTGTTAGAAGATTTGAAACAACGAAAAGATCAGTTTCTGAATAAAATTGGAGGTTCTTAAAAAATTATGCTTACTCATCAAAAGAAGGTAGAGGATACTAAAAAGAAAATGGAAGAAATTAACCAATCTTTATCAGTTCATTTGAGAAAAATTGAAGAAGAAAAGAAATCGATATCGGGCATCTTGAAAAAAATGTTATTTATACCTCCATATATACCCAAAGAATGGCAAGATGTTAATTTAAATTAAAATACATTTAGCATTTTGTTTAATGGTGCAATCATTTCCGCTTTGAAACTAAGTTTCACACATTCATATATTCACGCCAAGTCCCTTACGGGATAGGCAGAACATAAGATAAATAATTATAGACCCATTTCCATGCCATTCCATTACATTTTATCAGGATCTCAATACGGTTTTTGACAGGGCAATTAACCGCAGATGCGGTAATATCCCTAACTTTCAAAATTTCATATCATCTCAAAAAAGGAAATGAATATTTGGCAGCTTTTATATATGTAAGAAAGGCTTTTGACACAGTTTCTCTGCTGTTTATTAGTCTAAATATCTGTATTAAAATATTTAGACTAAACACATTCAAATAAATTTTACATTTATCACTGTGTATAGACAAAAAGTATAGCTTTTTAAGGGTGAAGTAGACGTTAAAAACAAAAACTAGTGAGTAGTGTAGTTTTTTTCGGTCAACTTAGTATTATTTACCTAATCTAAATTGTTAGTAGGTTAAAATTTATTTGACGAGTTTTTTTACGGATAAATCCAACAACAATCTGCTCGTCTCGAAACTCTTAAACACTAGCCTTGTAGATCCGTGAATACAGATTCGCGGTAAGAGTAATTGATTCTCCCGGGCCAATTATGATACAAATATGGTTTAGAACTTTTTCATTGATTTTGAAAATATATGTACAGGAGTAAAATCTGCATCTTTCTCTTTTTTTTAGTCGGTTAAAAACTGATATAAGCTAGTCGAGCTGAAACATATTGGAATATAACAAGGTTGATAGGCTATGTATGTTAGGGTTAAGGGTTTCGGCTTTATGTATGTTATGATTATGAATAAAATATCGTTATAAAACATTCAAAAATACTAATGCATTCATTCATAAAACTCTAAATGAAATTAATAAAATATAGTTGTTACCAAATTCTACTTCTTAAAAATGTATACTTAGTCTGAATGTAACATTCCATCTTTAGTATTTCAGTCAGCGTTAGATCGTTAGACAGGCAGCCTACTTTAGACATTGATAGATGATTCATCTTTTTTGTTTGCAATTTAAAAAACTTAAATCGTGTTATAATTTTTTTTAAATCTTGTGTCATATGTAAATTTAAAGTTCGTCGATAGCTACTAATGCGACTAACAGCCGTCTTTTAAGTATATAACAGTTGCACCCAGATTGTGGATGTGTGCTTAGAATTAAAGTAACGGATACTTCTTTCAAGATCTTTCAAGCGCAATAATAGGCGGTCTTCATTAAATTCATAACTAACATTCGGTAAATGATATCAGTACGTTACTTGAAATATCACCGTCTTCAAATTCTGAAGTCTCATAAAACCGAACTGACGACGATAAATCAAGTTAGCATTGATTTGATTACTTTTGAATAGAGGTTTTTTTTTGTTATAGACTTAGGCTGGATTTCACAATTGAATTTTAACGAGATCAACGTAAAAACATGTTGAGATTATTTCCAAGAGTGTCAGTCACATAAAATGTCATATAAAAGTTTCGTTGCTGAAAACGTTTGTAAATATTTTATTGTTAAACTATTTTAAATAGTAAGCAGATACGTAGAAAATGAGAATTTTGTCAATGTTAATTTTAATTGCAGTAGCTTATCGACAGAATCATAACGTTAGTAACTTAGTTTTACTAAACTTGGTTTTCAATTCAATATGGTCGGTAAAATCAGCCTTTAGTGGGAAACAAAACAGTGCTATCTTCTGATTACTACAGTTACTACAAAATTGTAATCTCATTTTGTACACCATAATATTGTTCGGTCGGTTCATAAATAACTGCATTGCATTAATTACTGCGGTAATATTTTTTTTCTTACAAATCATCAATCAAACAAAATGATTTTGCAAGTCATAAAATTGTTTGCTTAATTCTGACACTAATATTTTTTAAGTATCTGCAGTAGCGGGGCTCTATGACACAAGTATTTTTTAATGAAAACAGAAATACCAACTTTATTTGAAAAAATAAGGGATGCAAAAGCTCCAAAATTACCCTACTGGAAATAGCTACAATACAATTTTATAACTAAATTTAAATAGGTCGAGACGTTCGTCTCGTACGGCTACCAATGCACAAATGAGTAATACTCGATTGTGTGGACGGTAGCGCAATCATAGAGGCAATCATAGCACATTCTATCACGGGCCATCATGGCCCATTGTGAAGAGGCGGCGTAAGCTATAATGTTTTTGGAATTTGGATTGGGATTGGAATTGATAGAAGTCACGCAGATTCGAGTAGATTTATCTTATTGATTACAATCAAATGCCGATTTTCAACTGGAGTCTCCGCCTTGTGTCTTTATTTTTCCACCTGCTCATGTAACTATGATAAGTGATAACACTTTCAGAACCTATTAAATCGATTCAAATGGAGTATTAGAGCTTTGCTGTATTATTTTTACAGTAATACAGAAGTTAATGAACGACGTGGTAAAATACACTATTGTATATATATACACTTGACTTACAGTATATTGAACAATCTTCATCATGATCAATAGCCAAAGGTTGACACCGGTTGTTTTTCGCGTTTATTCGCTTATCTACGACGACAGAGGCAGAGATACAACTGTATCACCTTCTTTTGCCTAAATGGCCTGGTGGTATAATTATATATATACTTGTAAACTTAAATTACATTACTTATACTTGTAAAAAAACATGTACATATGGACTGACTGATTCATATCTCCGAGCAGTCGATTAGACACCCACTAAGGACGCAATTTCTGAAAATCTACCCCTATGGGGGTGAAATAGGAGTTGAAAGTTTGTCATTTTTTAAGTTAGAAATATGAAAGTTTATTTTTGGGCTACTTAATAAAAATGAGTAAATAAATATTTAAGCGTTTCTGGAAATTCTACCCCTAAATATAATAGGGGCTGAAAGTTTGTATGAAAGTCCTTCTTAATGGGCTATAATCAGTAAATATATCAACTATCACGCGAGCAAAGCCACGAGTAATATAAGGTAGAAATTCCGATCGGAATATTGGTAGATTTGATGAAAATTGATGCACCTTTCTACTTGACCAATGAACCCGAATTCCTAAACCTAAAGAAAGAAAAGAAAGAGAACGATATTTTTACTGATCGAGTTTTTTTTTAAAGAAGAGTTCATTCGACATATATTAAATTAAAAATGTACTCTAGTGAGTAGGTATTGAAAACCTAAAGTCATTCGACTTTTTAGGTGAGTGTCTTTTATTACATCTATTGAATTGTCCAAAAATTTTAACACCTAATTTGGAAGAACCTCATATAATTAGATATTATTATCGCCTCTGAGGTCTAGCAGATATAAATGATAAATAAATATGGACATTTATTCGCTATTTGTGTACAGGCATTTGTGTGATGAGCATTTAGATGTCTGGGTGCTTAATAAATTTATTCTGGTATCTATTTAAGTATTTCTGTACTAGAATCGTTGACTAACATCCATAACACAAGCATTATTGCTTACTTCGGGGTTAGATTCAATTTGTGTAACTTGTCTAAGGATATCATTGTTAAATAAAGTTCAGTTATTGTAAATTGAATTGTTTTCATACTTGGCAGTTGATGAAACTTCATTTTGTATTTTTCTTCCATATTAAGTGAAACTGTGCAAGTGTATTCATATATTAAATGATTCAATTTCATGTTAGGCACTAAAGACCATTTGGCACTTAAATTTTATGTTTAACGCGCCCGCCGTGGACGTGTTGAACCAAAAATATGTTACGCCAGGGGTGGGCAAACTTTTATTACCGCGGGCCGGTTAATTAAAAACACCTAAAAAGAGCTGCAAATATAACGATTATAAAACGTTGCACAAAGACAACATAAGGCATAATTTTATTTTTAGTATTTTTTTTTTAATAAAATCGATTTATGAAGTCTTCACTTATGAAATACGCATTATATATGTTTGAAGTATAGATTCAGTATCTTAATTGTTCACATTTCAAGAGTCTTTTAAATTTCGACCATTACTTTTTTTAAGGAGGTTCATATTTTTCTGCAAAAAAAAAAACGCTCGGCGGTCCGGATTAGGCCCGCGGGCCGTAGTTTGGCCACCACTGTGCTACGCAATTACTTATTGTGATAAATTGTACTAGACGAATTACTTGTATGACTAGAGACCTATACGTTTAATGGATTTATAAATTTCGCATAATGTCTCTAGGCGCGCTTCCTGTCCTTCATGCCCTTGAACAAGACCACTTTTGTAGTACGTTCCATTTTACTGTTCATTCGTTTGTGTATAAAAACCGTCAGTGCCTAAATGAGGATATCAGTAGTCTTCGAGCTCAGAACATTTTATTTGCATCAAGCAGTCTACTAAAGAAGTGCAAGATGAAATTCCTGGTCAGTCTAGTGTCTAGTGTTTTTTTTTTCAAATGTTTTTTATTGTCTTAGTCCTGGGTAAGGTTGTCAAAATCGGGAAAACGTCAAAAATTTGTATAATATGATTTACTATCCATATGACTTTACGTGCCAAAAAACATATATACAAACTAGCTGCTGCCCACGGCGTGGCCTGCGTGGTCCCATAGGAACATTGTTTCGGGATAAAACTACCACTGTGCTAATCCAAGTTACCTTCTATGTGTGTGCCAAATTTCATGAAAATCGGTTCAGCAATTTTTGCGTGAAGAAGTAATAAACAAACATACAAACTTTTGCATTTATAATATTAATAAGATTGTCTAGTAATAACTTATGTGCCTTGTATCAACCCCGCTGTTTTGCACAGTCAAAAGGTTTTCATAATGTTATGGTCGGAAACCCACACATATTTCCAATTTTGATATCTAAACGTACATATATATATTCACGCCAAGTTCCTTGCAACCTAGGCAGAGAGTATTGAGTGCCAAATTTCACTATCCTATACGTAGGATCCTTATGTAATCTGTGAGTTAGATACAAACTTGAAATTGTGAGAGTTTTCATGGGAAGCAAAAAAACAATGTTCATGTCTAATTTCGGAATACTCCCGGAATTCCAGGTATTGGACGGCAATCAAGCTGCTGACAATAAGCCGCTCTAGCAGCGGAATCTTACGACATGTTTTATTAAAGCCGGTGAAGTTACTGCGAAATCCAGAATTTGAAACATTATTTTCTTTAGTTTATATGTTTAAATTTATTTACGCCGTCTTATTTAATAATGTATTGTGTATGTTAATGTATAATTTATATAGTATGAAGGAATCAGACTATATACAGTATATTATACAAAAATATCCTAATTGTATATGGAGCTTAGTTTTGGTTTGTACAGTTAGGTATTAAATTTTTGGACAACGCGACATATTATGTTGTTTGTTGTTACGTCAGAACTTTTCTAAAATTTACTTAAATTTGTAATCGGGAGCACTGAGCTCCCCATTATGTTGAGCTGTGAATAAGCCATATACCTAAAGATATTTTTAGTGTAGCGTATCATATGTCTTTAAATAAAAAAATACGAAAATTATTTTATTTTTCAGATTGTTGCCGCCGTACTTGCCTGCGCTTCAGCCGCACCCGCTCTTCCCCTGTGGGCTCCATATGCCGGTTTTGGACTAGTATCCCCTGTTGCTCCCTTGCCCTTGACTTACTCTGCGCCTTTGGTTCCCGTTGCTGCTGCAGCCCCAGTTGCTGCTGTAGCTCCCGTGCCCTCAGGAGATCTTCAAGGTGCTGCCGTCGATGCTCAAGTAGATGCTGTAGATAAAGTTCGTGCTGCTGTCGACGCTACCAGCGAATTACACGACCACGCTGCTGAAATCCACGGTGAAGCTGTTAACAGTGCACAAGACCTTTCATGGCAATTGGTTGATGCTGCTCATACAGCTCAGGCTCAACTTGATGGAGCTGCTGCTGAAGTTGCCCCTAACGCTGCTAAGCAATTCGCTGGTGGTGCCTATGTTGCTCCCGTTGTAGCTGGTCGCGCAGCCTATGCTCTATGGTAGATTTTGAATGAAATCTCCCATAATACTCATCTAGCAACAACTGAAAACTTTTACTAGACCAGCTTTAAAATAAATTTAAGAGTTTGAAGATGTCACTCAGACTCTGCTCGCCACCGGACTAAAAAATATTTAGTAGCTCTGTGATTACTGATTAGGTTAATCTGTGTAATTGTTAATGACGATTTTTGGAATATTTTTAGTAACTTGACTTTAATTTTTGTCATTCTTATTTGATATCCACTATTTAAATTATCATGTCTCCCTATTCTATCCTATTATTTGAATAAAAACTGAAGGACTGGAGAGTCCTCTTGAGGAAATAAGTATTTTTTTGAACGTATCATAGGCCACGAGAAAAAAAATAATAGGTGCGTTCTAGTTTAGTAGGTATCAACTCCACGAAATAAGCAAAAGTAAAGTTAATAACGTATACCAAGTTAGTAACGTACCACCAATGAATATCTTCACTTTTCGTCGAGTGGATTGCAATTAGTTTTTTGTTCTCATCAGTTAAAAAAAAGGAAGTATGTCATGTGATCATTCTTGTACCTAATGTGGAATAAAAGTAATATTCTTGAATATTTTAAATTCAATTTTGTAAAAAGCACAAAACCATTAGGAGTAGTGTAAATTGTACATAAATAAAATAGTAACTTATGCACATTTGACTTTTATTTTTTATTTTTATTTTTTAGGTTAAGTATATTAAATAATTAATGGATTCACGGCTCTTGCAGGACAGATTCCAAAACTATTGTGTATTAAACAAGCTTGTGCTCGATATATCAAAGTGTCAAGTAGGTATGTAAACGTCTATCTTTTATGACTATAAGTTATTGTAAACCAACATATCGAGAGATTGAGATTACTAGAGTTCATTTTCATTCTAAACTGAATTTCAATTCCAACATTAATAGTACACTCAACAAGGCATCTATAACCCTAGGATTTGTATTCTGCCGAATTTCTGCTGACTTCAAAAATATTAAGACTATTAAAATCCTTCATTGTGTTTTTGTTAGCAGCCATCTCGAACATGCCTCTCAAATCTGGAACCCAAATTACAAGGTTTACAAATATCGTTTAAAACAGTGGTTCCCAAACTTATTTTGTCTACTGCCCACTTTGAGAATAAATATTTTTTTAGCGCCCCCCTTTTTTCACCTATTTAAAAACCACCATAACTTCAAA
>NJDC01005506.1:6729-18856 GCA_002245475.1 Calephelis virginiensis
GCCGCCATAACATCATGACGTGCTCCGGTTCGGAGGGTAAGGTAGCCGGTAAACTTACTTTTGCTCGAGGCCTAACATCCCGGCCTCAGGTTGGCAACGCACCATTACTACCTTCGGTGTCTTTAGGCGGCGGGAATCTCTTACTATCAGGAAAATCCGTCTGCTTGCCTTCCATTGTCATAAAAAAAAGTAATTTAAAGTCGTCATGTCAGGGTCTTGGTTAAAGCGGTGGCCCCATTACTCAATCCCATATAGTGAGATTTGGCATCAACGAGGAAAAACACGATACGAAAATTTCTTTATGATTGTTTCATTTGTGCACTTTCATTGCACAAAGTTATACAAAATGCCACCTAAATTGACTAATTTCACTCAATATAAACACGAAATTCAATAAATGTGAAATAACTTCTACCATCTCTTCTCTCGATGGCGCCAAGACTCTGAATGTATTTTTACTGTGGACTTTTTTTGAAGAAAAAGACAACGAACTTTTCTCTTGGAAAGAGACAACCGTGGTCTATACGCACCTGATATGTTGTTGGTGTGTCGCTGTTTAGTGGCCAAGGTGTTAGGCCTATTGTGCTAGCAATACTAGCCAAGTCCTGAATATTACATTGATATTATAACGGCAAAAATAGGCAAAGTTTTCAAAGGCTTACAGTAATGTATTTTTGTACATTACATATGTATAAAACCAATGGATAGTTCTGAAGCCTCACTAAAATGCAAAAATGGTTTGATTGATCCATATGAATGGGGTATATTTTTTATTTTGTTGCTCGAATTACAGGGTTATTTTATAAATAAAATATAAATTACGCGCGAAAGCTATTAGGAAATAAAATTAATAGTGTAAAACGTACTTTTTAACTATGCCAGAAATCAATGTATGTTTCGAGTTTATGCAGAGATGTTTTGGATGTTGTTTGTGGCAGAGATATAAATGTGAACAAACATCTTGCAGATGTTACGTATTATTTTCTTGAGATAAAAAGGTTGCTGGCAATAACTCTGAAGTGAATAAAATTCTAGATTTTTACGCAATTTTGGTATAGTATGTTATATTTATGTAACTGAACTAAATATTCAGTGTTAGGCATTCCATGTCATACCTAACACATAAAAAAATCTTTATACCCATATGCCCGAAGAGATACGCAGAGGGCATATGGGCATGAAGATACACAACACACCCGGGGCATTTACGACTAGCCGAAGACACTAATTCCCACAATGTGATAGGTGGCAAACCTATCGCCAACCGGGCACATAATATCCAATAGATTTTATTAGAAAATTGAAATTAGGAATTTTAAATTTAAATTTTTAATTATGTGTTATACTTGCTATTTCATCTAATATGTGGAACGGAGTGAAATCTAGCTATAACTCACAGTTAACCATATCCCACTAACCTTGACTTCGATTTGGTAAAAACAAACAAACATATCGTTTCGATTACAATACGTATCAGCCAATTCTGTCCTTGTGATATTGTGCAATGCAGTCGAGTGTTGAGAATTAGGTCATACGACTAGCTTAGGATACCTACACGGACCTAGCTGTACCATGTCAGTGTGTTACCTTAAACACCGTTCAGTATTTAGTATTCGACACACTGCGAGTACACTCCACTTACACTTTATTACCATGTGCATAAGAACCACGATGACTCAGATTTAGGAACAGAATAAGATTTCTCTGTAATTGGTATCGTGACACTCGCGAATAGTGTTGCCAGCTCGATCAGTCAATTTAAGAAAAGGGGAATTCGATATTAATTATTAAGATATGTATAATGACGTCGATAAAAATAAATCACAGCAACCTGATGTCGCGGTATTAGTCACGTGTTATATTCATATTTTATTGTAATTTCTTACTTCGTACCAAACCTTCACTTGTTCCTACCGCTTTCATGTAGATTTTTAAAATAAATAGTCCACGTTTGACTTTGAAATTTTAATGATTTTGTGTCAGAAATCAGGGTCCTAGATATTAGCAGCATATTTCTTTTGCAAAGCGAAACCTTCATATGTTATCTAATTTGAGCAAGAGTTGGGTATTTCGAAAAAGCAAGAACTTAGGGTGAAGATGAGTGTGCTGTTTAAAATCTATGATGTTATGCTCGCCGATTGCGTTGACAATAATGAGATCAGAGAGAGAGAAAGAGAGCGTTGTTGGTAAACAGTGTTGGAGTAAAAATGAAAAAGAACAAGCTCTGTTTGTTTGGCCATGTGGAAAGTATGGCAGATAAAAGTTTTACAAACGGGAATATGAATTGATGTAGGTGCCCGGGAGACCTAGGCTAACATTCAACTACCAAATCGATCAGGTATCTCCGAGGTTGGTGTCAAGGGTGTCCGAAACGGACATGTTTGTGTGAAAAAGCAATAAATTTGAAAGAATTTAGGTAGGTGTGTAGTAGTCCTGACACTTGGCACTCGATATCTAGTATCTGCCTACGTTGCATGGTACGTGGCGTGAAATTATGTATGTGTCTATTAAACGAGAAATTTAAATTTTTAAAAGTTGACTTTTGGATAAAATATCATAATGAAATGAGAGATTATATGTTAATATATATGTTATCATTTTAGCACTTTTCCTGTGCACATTTCCTCTAAGGTCTAGCGGTCCATGTTGACTGCATGAAGTCCCGGGTTCGATACTCGTGTCGGTTAACAAAATGTTTCTTGGGATTGAAATGTGCCCGAATTGGCGAAAAGCTGCCTATCACATTGTGAGACTTAGTTTCTTCGGTTAGTCGTGGGGTGCCCTATTTTTGCCTCTGCCTATCTATTCGGTGATATGGGCGTGAAGATACTATACTTTAATTTTTTTACTTTCTTTTCGAAAAAAGAATACAATTAAAAATTTTATAGCACATGATTATTATATTAAATACTTTTTGGATTGAATAAAAATGCTATACCTACTTCAGAAATACAACACCATAGAATAATAAGGCAAGTAGTTTAGCTAGTTGCCTTTTTTTTATGTCTAAATAATTGTTTTAAGGAGGGACAATTAACATTTGGAGATGGCAATACCATTCGCGAATGTAACAGCATCGTGCCGCGACGGCTCGAGGCCATTTGACCAACGTATAGATAACAGCCCAACCCTACAACCTTCAAATGGGTGACGGACGATATTCGACCTTAAAGATACCGCACAAGATGTGGTTTTGATTGCGATGACAATGGGGTTGCTAATTACCTTGTCTTGTGGCCGTTCGTCCATGCCGCTTCTGCGTGTCATTTTCCTGATGCGTGACATTACTTTCCGAATCAGGCCATGTGTTTGTAAGCGATGGAATTGTTTCGTATTGTGGTTTTGCAGATAAGGGCAAACGATCTCGAGTCTCAGTCGATTTTGAGAGGTTTGATATTTGTTTTTTATCCCATCACAATGACACGCAGTTCGTCGGTTGGAAAGTGATTATGAGATCAAAGATTATGATGTACTCAGACGAAGACTTGTTTTAAATACGTCCCCTGTGCCGGTAATCTTACTTTTGCTCGAAGCCCAACATCCCGGTCTCAGGTTGGCAACGCATCATTACTAACTTTGAATTGAATTTCTTACCATCAGAAAAACCGTCTGTTTGTTTGCCTTCCAATATCATAACAGAAACAATTTTTATTAGAAACACTGCTTGAGGAAGACAGGTTTAGGTAATCCTTAAAATACGCGAACGCCAAACGCGTGTGCAAACACGAAGGACGAACGAAATAATTAAAGGGCAGTAAACCTACAAAAATCGACTTCGATTCCATTAAAGTGATCCGATTTAAATAACCAAAATTGAGTTAGCATTTCCCATGTATTCCCTGGGAACTCATCGTCAGATATAGACTTTGTGGCAATGATACCACCTTGGAGGCATGCACGCTATTTCAAATAAGAGTTTTTTTTAATAAAACAAATTATAACCACCTTTTTTTAGAAGTCATTAAAAAGTGGCTAATCTTTTAGTTCTGAGTATTAATTCTCCGGTCTTAAGAACAAGAAAATTGCAAATCTAAGACTAAGTTTTGGCTACCTGTCCTATAAGTAATTATCATCATTACTTCAGCCTTTGAGTATCCACTGTTGCATCTAGGCCTGTCTCATAGGCGGTATGGGACAGACCTATTTTTACACTCCTTCGCCTTTGACTACACGTATAAAACAATCAGCTTTGCGTAGCATATTTTGATAGGCTTGTCGTTGCCATTTAATAACATACCGGTTTAATGACCTAGTATTACTTAGATTTTGAAACGGGTCTTCCCAGTTTATTGGTGCATGTAATTATTTTTTTACTAAATTTATGAGGTCTCAATGATTCGACACATCACATTTGAACTGGCTTCAAAAAAGTGATGGAAGGTTAAACATGCATTTGATGTTGTTCAACTTTACATACCTCTAAAATCTACTGTCAATATGTAGATATCACAGCCTTACAAGTTGTTGGTTGGTACATCGTTAAAGAAACAAGCAATCAGACAGTCGATGAAGTGTCTACAGCAGAGGTTCCCAAACTTATTTCATGTAACGCCCACTTTGGAAATCAGTTGTTTTGTAGCGCCCCCCCCCTCGTTTTTTTCTTGTCAATAACCTCAATAACATATTTGTTGCGCCTAGTTTAAAAAAAAAACATTTTTTTCAAGATTTATACCGCCCCCCTCTAGGCTTCCAGCGCCCACAAGGGGGCGTTATCGCCCACTTTGGGAAAGGCTGGTCTACAGTATTTAGTTGTTGGACCAGCAGATTTGTTTCAGACGTTCGAAAACTTCAAAAATTTTCTGCATCTTGGTCACGCAAGTCTAATATAAAATTCATTCGGTTACATAATTAATTGCTTTCTTTTGGCAGGCCTGTAAGCTATATCCGGTACTTTTATTCTTCGGTAACGTCAATGTCAGTCACATGTTAAGAAGTGGATATCAGTCCAAATTGTTACGAATTAAACAATCCCACGAATCACCCCCGCGGACATACAGCGAAAAGCTTGCTAAACACATAAATACAAATCACATGCATGGCTTTTGTAAGTCACATAAATATAGGATAATGATGGTCGCGTGCACTGGGTACACTCGTACGCATAAGTTTACATCAGTAGCGTTTCATTTGTGCCGACACTAACCGTTTTATCAATAAACACAGAGTAAAGTACTCCAAGGTTTAATCTAGTATTATAGTGATAGGTACACAGACTATAATATCAACAAAATTTTACTCATACATTAGTCCGTATTTATTAATAAGACGGCAAGTGTATGTCGAATATACATGTATAATACCATTATGTACGTATGAATGGCAACATTAAAAAAGCCCGGTGACGTTGTTAAAGTCAATAGACGTACACAACAGTAGTCATTTCGAAAAAAAAAACCATTAAAAACTGATTGTACATTAAATAGAGTAAATCAGCCTTTCCCAAAGTGGGCGATAACGCCCCCTTGTGGGCGCTGGAAGCCTAGAGGGGGGCGGTATAAATCTTGAAAAAAATGTTTTTTTTTTAAACTAGGCGCAACAAATATGTTATTGAGGTTATTGACAAGAAAAAAACGAGGCCCCCCCCCTCGTTTTTTTCTTGTCTTTCTTGTTGTAAATCAGCCTTTCCCAAAGTGGGCGATAACGCCCCCTTGTGGGCGCTGGAAGCCTAGAGGGGGGCGGTATAAATCTTGAAAAAAATGTTTTTTTTTTAAACTAGGCGCAACAAATATGTTATTGAGGTTATTGACAAGAAAAAATCGAGGGGGGGGGCGCTACAAAACAACTGATTTTCAAAGTGGGCGTTACATGAAATAAGTTTGGGAACCTCTGGAGTAAATTATGCTTATTTAACTTATAAATGTCCTACTAACCTGGTACTCAGCAAACATATACTTACTTAATCAACGTCGATTTTGATGACGGTCTTTTCCTTTTCACAACATAACTAGCAACAACATAACTAGCGGCTCGCCCCGGCTTTGCACAGACATAAAATATACATATAAACCTTTCTCTTCAATCACTTTATCTATTGAAAAAATTGCATCAAAATCCGTTGCGTAGTTTAAAAGATTTAAGCATACAAAGTGACATAGGGACAGAGAGAAAGCGACTTTATTTTATTATATTGTGTAGTGAGTTGATTATACTCATTTTATAATTATTATCTTGTGTTACTTGTTAAATGTTATAGAATTTAATTAAATTAAAATTTTAAGAATCCACTGATAAAAGAACGACCGTGGATTGATTATTTCAGGTAAATAAAAATCTCAAATGGAAAAACCTTGAGCCTCATTTGGGGTTCAATCAACAAACAATGACTCAGATTCAAAGAAAGAGGACGCCTTCGTAGCTAGGGACATGTCAAAATAATGACGTGACTGTACATGCCTGTAGGACTGGCATTATTGTTCGAGCGGCAAACAAAAGGGCGATCGAAGCGCGGACGCATATTGTCGCTTTCCGGGAAAAGATGGCCGCGGGCGATTACGTCGCACCGCGCCGCTCCGCTGTAAATCATTATCTCCGTAAAAACTAATTGAAAGGGACGCTTCCTTTTCTTATCGCTTATTACTTGTTACTTCGAACGTGACTCGTCGACGCGACGGTGACTTGATAACACCACATTTTGGGACAATAGCTGTTTTTACATTCTCCGGGAGTCTTTTCGAAATTCTAATAAATTTCTTTATGAGTGTACCTTTCTCGTCGTGGAATTTATTAGTGTTTACAATACTGATCTGCATTTTCACGATATTGACTCCTTCTACAAAGCTAAAATTCTAAAACATCTTTTCATAATGACAGCGCATAGAGCCAAGGGTTGGTTTAAAGTGTTTTTCTGTGGGGTGCGGTGTACGGAAAGTAGAGGTATACGTATATATAAATCGAGATCTAAGGCATCTGTCATCTTGATCTTCGACCCAAAAAAATATCGATTGCTGAAGTCAATAATATTCATTGACACTTTTGCTCGGCGGCCCTGTGAGAACAAATAGTTCCATTTCTTTATGATATTGGAAGGCAAACAAGCAGGAGGATTTCCCGATGGTAAGAAATCCACGCTGCCTAGTGACACCAAAGGTTGTAATAATGCGTTGCCAACCTAAGGCCGGAATGTTAGGCTTCGAGCAAAATTAAGTTTACCAGCTACCTTATCCTCCGAACCGGAACACAGCAAGCACTGAAGTTATGGCGGCAGAAATAGGTAAGGCGGTCGTACCGATCCAGGCGAGTCGCAGCGAAACTCTACCACCTAGTCAGATGTCGCGGTCTTAGTGACAGTAAGCCTACGCTCGCCTTTTACGAGCTGCCTGGCAGGAAGGCAGACGGTCTGTTCTGCAAAGGAGCCCGGATCAACACGGGGAGAATAATAATAATATGATTCATTGTTTGTCAATAATTTAGAAAAATAACACCTAAAATCACATTTGTCGGTTTTTTCTCTCCACTATCTACTATATGCTGTTTTTTCATAACAAACTATCGGGGAAATCTCACAATTATATACTAGAATATAAATATGAGAAAGTTTGATGAGATGGATGTTTGTTTGTTATTAATTACTTCTAGAGTTTTAAACTAAGCCTCAACAAATATATGTCCAATTTACAAACTCGTATAACCATAATATTTTATAATTAATTTTTAGGTTTTTGTTTGGTTTTGTGCCCATTTTCCCGTAACCGATATCCTACATCACTGCATATAATATGAAAATAACATGTTACTGTAGACGCTGGTCTTCTAAACTTAACTGTCAGAATTCAGAGCGATAGCCTATTTATAGGTATATCTGCACAATGTGCATCGTTCTCAGAATTGCTACCTTATTGCAGAATTGCTTGCTCGGGATAGGATATGTGCCCGATTGGCGATAGGCTTGCCACCTATCACATTGTGGGACTTAGTATCTTCGGCTAGTCGTGGGTACCCTGGTTTTGCCTCTGCCTCCCTCGGGCGTGAAGATACACATTTACATGCTTGCTGAATTCTCAGTCTATACTCTGGGAATGCATTGAGAGCCTGTTTTGAAGTTCCCTTTAGGCCCAGAACCTTTGCTTATACTATAAATGTTATGTGATTCCCCATGTATTTGTAACGTCGGCCGGGTCTATATGTACCTATTTTGGTAAAATATTCTTACTCGTCAGAACTTTGACACATGCTTCTAAGTAACACGATTTCAGGTTAGGATTAATTTTGCTGAAACCAAAATTTTTTTTCTAGACTACGATGTCCCGCTCCCGAGCTTTTAAGATAGTAAATCTAAATGACATTAATTAAGTATTAATAGTTAACCTATAACATTATGTGACTACAGTGTCTTCGGCTACTTGTAGGTTCCCCTGTTATCTCTGACTACCTCTTTGGGGATGTGGAGGTGAAGATATTTTTTTTAAATAATTGTAAAAATAATACATAATTAATAAAAACAATTAGTCTCCGAAACGGTGTTTGTATGAAAAGGATAATGAATGTGGAAGAAGCCAGGTAGATCTGGAAAGTTCGTGGCTTCGATAATCGACACTCTATATTCTCTGCCACCGTCGTCAGGGATTTGGCGTGAAGATATGTAAGTTTATATTAAAAAATGGATGTCAATTTCCCTTGATCGTTGCATCAAGCGTGAACGGATGGAACATTTTTTTGTTGTTAATAAATTTTTTTTTTATGACTTTGGAAGGCAAACAAGCAGACGAATTTCCTGATGTTAAGAAATACACGCCGCCTAGAGACACCAAAGGTGGTAATGGTGCGCTGCCAACCTGAGACCGGGATGTTAGGCCTCGAGCAAAAGTAAGTTTACCGGCTACCTTACCCTCCGAACCGGAACACGTCATGACGTTATGGCGGCAGGAATAGGTAAGGCGGTGGTACCAATCCGGACGAGTCGCTGCTAAACTCGACCACCTAGTCAGATGTCACAGTGTTAGTGACGATGAGCCTATGCTCGCCTTTTACGAGCTGCCTGGCAGGAAGGCATATGGTCTTTTCTATAAAGGCGCCCGGACCAACACGGGGTATAATTTCTAGATAAGTTACACAAATTGAATCTAACCCCAAATTAAGCAAATTATATGCTTGTGTTATATGTGTTAGTCATTGATTATTATAAAAAAAATACTTATAAACACCCAGACCCGGAAATGCAGACATCTAAATGCCTTCTCCCGTCGGAAATCGAACCCGAGCCTCGCTGTTGGTCGATGTAGTGAGGCGTGTACGCTAGCCATTCGACAAACGAGGCGGTTACATATCATTGAATTGTTGTGTTTAAATTACGGTCAGGCGAACGATCTAAAAAAAAGGACATTTATTGAAACATAAAGATATATAAGAAAACTTAACAAAAATATAAATTTATGTAACTGTTAGCTGGCTATGACCAGTCAACGTCTATTGAATCAACGAATTGGTTAATAATCTAAAATTAAATTAATAATTAAAAAAAACCCTGACACAACGAAAAGAACTTAACTTCCCTTTAAAAAGTGAAAAAATATGCGAACATGTTTCAGACATTCGGTTAATATCCCCACTTTTACCCCCCCACAACTTTTAAACGACTAAACCGATTTTCATCAAACATGTCTAAGAACACTCGCACATAAGTTACCTTTAATACAAAAACAACTAAATTGAAATCACTTCATCCGTTCGGGAGTTGTAATGCCACAGACAGACAGACACACATACAGACACGTCAACCTTATAACAGGATTGCCGTCACTAACACCGTGACATCTGACTAGGTGGTAGAGTTTCGCAGCGACTCACCCGGATTGGTACCACCGCATTACCTATTCCTTCCGCCCTAACATCATGACGTGTTCCGGTTTGGAGGGTAAGGTAGCCGGTAAACTAACTTTTGCTCGAGGCCTAACATCCCGGACTCAGGTTGGCAACGCACCATTAGGTACCACCTTTGGTGACTCTAGGCGACGGGAATTTCTTACCATCAGGAAATCCGTCTGCTTGTTTGCCTTCCAATATCATCAAAAAGCCCCTCTTTTATGGCGGGGGTTAAAAATAGTTCACAAAAGGACCCAACTTTACCTTCACATATTACGAATTGAATACCCTTAAATAAACGACAAACCAACCCTACAACGCTGCTACACTTTGGGCCAGCAATTACTCGAGTACTTTACCTTATTAATGTTAATTAACCACATAAACGAGACCGTGTCATACATAAATTTAAATAATAGCCCCCATGAAATTCCGCCCACGATAATATGCAAACCATACAAATTTCATATCCGAAACCTGTTGCTTTAACCCTGTACTGTTTCTAGAGATATCTTGTTGTGTAGGGATGTGACAGCCCCATCGCCAGCTGGTTGATGATTTGGTACATTTGATAATAGATTATTCGCCTAGCTCATCAATTAAATCAAGGTGGCAAAGTGCTGTGCAGCAGCTACCCTGGAAGAGTGATGTCACCTTATTTATTCCTGCCGTCATAATATAAGTGCTTCTTACTGTTGTGTGCTGTGCTGGAGTGTCGTTTGGCGGTAGACTTGCACACGTGGCCTAACATAGCGATGCTCCAGTAACTTTTGTGGTGTCTATAGGCCATGTTTGTCGTCATGAGAGCCCGAGTGTTCATTGTCTTGGAATAAATAAAAATTAAAATTGTAGAGGTGATTTTGTATATTAGATGTTCCCGAAATAAAACTTAGAGATTCTAAAACTATTTTACACCGCGTAGGTCAGTGTACACCTACCTCTTAAAATGGATAGTTTGCATAATGCCAGGTGAGATGACGTGAACCTCTACTACCTAGCAGGTATCTATATGGTGTTAAAGTTTGAATGTAGAAAGATCATTGACCACCTCGTTAGCGTACACACCTACCACCATCGACCAACAGTGAGACTCGGGTTAGAAAGTTGGAAAACCCAAATTTTATTTTGTCGCCCGACCCGGGATTCAAACCCGGGAACTCATGCAGTCAAGTCCAACACCTGAACCGCTAGACCACAAGCACAGCACAGCTAATACCTATTATATATGGTTTCCGTTTACGTAAACTAAATAGCCTTAGTTAGAGGGAGTGGATCCACTACATGAAGCTTAGCGAGGATGATTTAATTGAAAATTACCCTTCGTCGGTGTACGGTGGAATCTGATTTGGGTTTATGTTTTTTAATTTGTTAACGCCAGTCTTAGAATTTTTAGATTTTTGCATGGACTCGAACATCTGCCATTAGTCAAGATTAATGAATTTAGATAAAGTTATTACCCGATTTCGCAAAACCGGATTTAAATTATTCAAATAATACCTTTTTCTCAAATCCACCAATAGAACTTAGCTTAAGATTTAACATATTTAAACCAAGCTAAAATGAAAAGTATCGCCATGTGAAGTATCTTTGATACCGGCGTCTTCAAAACCGGCGTGTTTATATGAAAAGGGCAATGAATGTATCTTTTTCACGCCCATATCCCCGCGGAGGTTGGCAGATGTACAACCAAGGCACCCACGACTAGCCGAAGACACTAAGTCCCACAATGTGATAGGTGGCAAGCCTATCGCCAACCGGGCACATTTCCAATCCCGATCAACATTTTTTTATTAGAAAATTGAAAAAAAATCCAATTTTCTTCGTGTTGGCCGACCCGGGATTCGAACCCTGGACCTCATGCAGTCAAGTCCAACACCCAGACCGCTAGACCACAGAGGCGATAATGCTAATTTATGTTAAAATAACTGTTTTTGCTCGCGTTATTTATTTTTCAAACGTCCATAACTCACAAAGGGAATACATATACAAGATAGGTCGGCATCTGTGACTCTTTTGGTGTTTCGAATGTCCATGGAAAAGGTAAAAAAAATGTTAGACGTAAGTACATATAAGTGCACGTGCAAGATTCGCGATGGGATCGTTAAATCCCGATTCCGAATGGCTGTCTATTAGCGATGTCTATCTGTTAATTATTTTATGAGGAAAACGACCACTTTGTTTGCCTTATAATACTGTAGAAAAATCATTATTAGGCATACGTATTTTTTTCACCCATCACCTATATTACCTACATAATGATCACCAAAACTACTTTCTCATGTATACCCGTTCCAGTTTTCGGTGTGTGCGGATGCGGATGCATCCGGGT
>NJDC01005506.1:19074-34094 GCA_002245475.1 Calephelis virginiensis
TCTATAGGCCATATTTGTCGTCATGAGAGCCTGAGTGTTCATTGTCTTGGAATAAATAAAAATTAAAATTGTAGAGGTGATTTTGTATATTAGATGTTCCCGAAATAAAACTTAAAGCTTCTAAAACTATTTTACACCGCGTAGGTTAGTGTACACCTACCTCTTAAAATGGATAGTTTGCATAATGCCAGGTGAGATGACGTGAACCTCTACTACCTAGCAGGTATATTGCATATCACATGCATTCTCATAACACAGAAATCTCGCGTGCTGGTTGAAAAATAGGGCATCATTCAGATTCCAGATAGTGACAGTGGATGAGAAGCTTCAAACGATTTTAATTTGACACAAACTTTATCCTCAAAGGACGGGAAGCATTCAAAACTTTTTGCTCATAAAAACACAAAACATTTCAACCACGGGAAGAAGCACAAAAGCATTTCTAGAAACTCCTTCCGAAAAACGTGTAACTAGTTTCGTCTATTGTTTGACCATTAGCTGAGCGCACTCATTATTCGTACCCAAAAGAACCCTACGCGTATTCCGAACTCTATTGTCTATGAAAAAATGGGTCATAAAGATGTTGGGATGTTTCCGCGATGCGCCGTTAACAATGTTATCGGATCTCCATGTTGCATTCACTCATAATACAATTATTATTATCGTTGGGTAGCTGAGAATCACGGCTTAAAAAAAATCTGGATAAGGTTCAGGTATAACAGGTTTACCAGTTTTCATATATTATTATTACTCCACGTTCACCCATGTCTTTGCCAGGTTAGATTAGTTAACGCCCATTATTATTACTCTACTTACAGATAGAGATAGAGTTTCATTGCTATGATATGTTACTAGTTATTGAAAAATAACAGTGGTTGCCTGGTAACTGATCTAAAGTAGCAATATCTCTTATAATTTTGGCCGTAAGTTATCTTTGGTTAACTATAATATGCTTTTCAAACAAATAAATATTCCTTTCTGTGTCAGTATTTGATAGTAAGTAGCCTATGTTTGAACTCTGGTAGTTAACTCTAAATATAACAAATTTCAAAAAAAAATCTTTTCAATAGAAGACGGACAGACTTTCTTCGCAATTGGTATTATTATTTTTACCTACCTCTTTTCCCTCGACTTAGTCATCGTAGAATAGATTTTATAGTATTATTCAAAAGCCACTAGACGGATTATAATACAAAGTTTCACCCCCCCATTGTAGTCAATTGGGTGTTGATGTTTTTTTAAATAGTAGACTATGTTGAACTGGTTTTTAACTATTCTAATTCATAAATATTCTAACCTAAGACCATTAAACATTTCATCTGAAAAGTTAAGTTCACATTGGCCTAATGTCTGAGGTTAAGGTTAATTCAAGTACACGATATTACCAGCGTCATAAGTATCTCCAACTTGGCCTCTACATATTGAGTCAACGCTTTGGCCAAATGTGTGATAATAGTATTGCAATTATGACTTGTGTTTAGAATCTTTATGATAAGCTTTTTCGTGTGATATCTATTTTTTATAATGTTCGAAGGCAAACAAGCAGACGGATATCCTGTTGCAAACATCAGATTTAATTGCATTACCGATGTGGAACTTTTGTTATATTTTTTTAATAACTCTTCACAAAACGTAACTATGATGTACGAAGAACCATCTCGATTACGATAGCTTCTGAACGAAAAAATGTGCATCTAAATCAGCCCACTCATTTATGAGTTACGATGCCACTAAATGCTCTCTAACCTGCAAAAGTTTTAGGGAAAACTAGAAATTAGTAGATGCTTCAGCCGTAGTCTAGTGTAGTTTGGACTTTTAGTTTAATGAGAAGTGGCATATAACTTTATTTAAATAGATGGAGATTTATTAGATTTAAATTTGTTTCCAGTTTTTAAACACTTTTAAAATTATTTATTTATTTATTCATTATTGTACGCTGTAACCACTTAAATAAAAAATAAAGAAAAAATACAATTGTATCCATATTTATGAAATAAACTTAATATCAGTCGTCTATACAATTATAATATCATATTACATGTACAGTCACGCTAGAAAGTGATATGTTGTCGAATAAGAGAGCTACGGACCAGAGTGTGATGATGGCCCATGAATGCATGATCTCCGAATTATCTGCACCGGTCGCGTGCGTGGATAATTCTAAATGCATAGAAAATCTAACTGCTAAAACCATTTATAATTCGATTCGTTTAGGAAATGGTTCCGTATTTATTTGACTACTTGTATTTTATTATTTTACAAGTATTTGCTTTTAAATTTTAGTTTCAATGTTTTGTGTGATTAAAATATTTTAAAACTTGGATGATGAATTCCGCTTAACAGTTTTTTACATTTTCACGCAACAAAAAATATCGAAATGATTCCATTCGTTCACCGGTAATATTATACATAAAATATTATTTTCAATAGCGCGTTTTTGCTCAATTCATATAATAATTTTGCAGAATAGCCAGGCCACAATTTATAAAAAAAATGGTACGGGGGCAAAGTCGCTAGTGGAAGCTAGTAGTTAATAATACTCATAATACGTTAGAGTTAGGACACCAAGGGACAAAAAGTACAAACGAAAATAATGCAAAAAATTTTGAACATTGGTAGGTAGGTTTTGTTGTTATCTGTATTGTTAATAAATAATATTACGAGGTCATTTCAAATCTGTTAAGTTACTCGTTAAAATTTTTAAACACAATGTCAAGAACTGATCAAAAGCTCAACCCAAAATTTTAAAATTTGTATGAGATATTTCAATTTATTTTCAAATTAAAATATATTTTGGTAGCGGCAGTACTTTTAAAGTCGTTAACTTAAAGCTTCGTGTCATTCTCTAGAGTCTAGAAAGTATTTTTTTACGTTTTCCTCGTAAGAAAAGCTCATATTTGCTTTTTAACATAGTTTATATTCCAAGCTAAATTTGTCTATGCTACACGTATTAATATTGAAAATGCAAAAAGTTGCACTTACCATTTCATAGCTAAAGCGCGTATTCGATTTTGGTGAAATTCGACATGAAGTTAAACATTGACTGTTTTTTATTCAAATCATTCATATAATACTTAGAGAGAAAAATAAAACTTCAAAACGCGGGCCCAAGTCGCGCTAAATAGTTAAACATATCATATACCTTTAAATGAGCAATTCTTGTATGTATATATAAATACTTTATACTGTATTTTTTGGGCTAGATGTTCTATTTTACTTCTCATTCCAATTAACAAAAAACTCATTTTTTTTGAATTTATAAAATATGTTTTTTTTTAAACACAAAATAAAATTACGTAACTACAATATTAACAATAAAAAAACAAGTAAGGATATAAATAATGTAATAATAAACAAATGGATTATTCAATGAAATATGTCTTTTGTAAATGTTTGTATGTCGAATTGAATGAATAATTGTAATTAAATGATTTGGTTACCGAATTTGGTTACTTACCACAAATAATTATTTATTAATATTTAATAACAAGATTATCAAATTACTTTGTATTGGGTATTATTACTTTTATGAATAATTAAGTTTCTGAATCTTGAAATCAAAATGTGTTATGTGAATTTTAATTTATTATTTAATGTGACTCATACACTCATACACTAGCTACTATAATTACTGTGTCGAATTGCATGCCATAATAATGGTCAAATATGTGGGACTGCGATGATAAAATTGTAAGAACAAATGTACCATATTTGAAGCAATAAAGTATAAGAATATATAGAAAATGTCATTTTATTCGTGTTTAAGCTGAAAATTGTATTCGTGTTTAAACTGAAAAATATGACTCTTTCTGATATCTATTGACGAATAATAATACTGTTTTTTGTGAGCAATAAAGTTGTTCCAGCAGATGGCGTTGTTAAGTGACACGAACTAAAAAAATACCAAGCAAAGCTCGGGCATCCAGGTAGTATCTAGTAAATTAAAAACACATATATAATTAGCGCCAAGTCATTTGAGTGGTAGACGTAGTATTATTTTCCCTATTTAATTAAAATTTATTGCATTTTAATATTTGAGGATATGAAATTGGAAACAAAAATATCTATAAATATTTTATTGCTATTTTTATACCTTGTTATATTAATCTATTGAGTACTTTATTATTACGAAATACTGTAATTGTATTGGATGGGATAAAAAAATAAGTAAACCTTCACCAAACAATAGCCAGCGGTTTCGGTCCTCACAGGTAATATTATAGTAGTGTGGAAGGGACAATCAAAGGATGTCATTACACGGCAGTGAAGCAGCCTGTGTTTATTGAATGTGACTTAAAACAGCGGGCACAATACGCGGAACGGTAAAATTGGTGTCGCGAAAAAAACCTTGAGCAGGTAATTGTAGAGTCGCCGGGAGGCGGCGCGGCGTGCAGGTAGGCGGCGATAATGAGCAATGATGTAGGGTGGCTGGATATGGCCATATTTTTTATTAGACATTTTTTTAAAGGAAAGAAATAAGTGTTGCTTAAAAATATGTAAAATAAATTAAAACTTACGTTCTTTTCCTGGTCAAAGGCTAATTTGTACCCCGAATGAAAGCTAAATAATTTAAATGCGCAGGCAGCATTTTGTATTATTTAGCCTTTAAAACAGACAAACCTAGTGACAAACTTTTGTTAATTATTCGCGAGAAACATTTAAATGATATCATTTTACTGCAGAGATGCAGCATATGCCTACTAACACAAATGGTAACATTGCTTTCGCGTAAAAATCTTCAAGCAACAAATCTTAAAATGCTTAGTTGAGACACATACTTTATCCGTATTTGAAATCTATTCTGAGTTTTTGGCGCCATCGAGAGAAAAGATGTTCGAATTTTGAATTTATGAATATTGAATTTCGTGTTTATATTAAGTGAAATTAGTCAAATTTGGTGGCATTTTGTACAATTTAGTTCAGTGAAAGTGCACAACTGAAATAGTCATGAAGAAATTAGCATGAGCTTGAGTAATGAGGCCATCGCTTTACCCAAGAGCCTGACATAACTTACGACTTATGACTGATGACTTATTATAATTTATTAAAATTGATGTAAATTTCTATTTGACTAATGGCAAAATACTAACATGAAGGCCGAAACTTAAAGAAAGAAAGAAATCTATTCTCTTTTTCTTTGCATAAAGCCTTAAAACAAAAATTATAAACGTCAAATCCAGTGTGTATTTTGGTGTCTACATCGACGTTCGGTGGTGCGGCACTAATGGCTGTCGGGTAATCGCGAGCTCGCAACGCCATGCGTATGTAAATGGTGGTTCGCGGCACACACTACACACGAAACGCTACAGCTTTTGTGTACAAACGCAACCGAACGAGATATCCAAGTGATTTTGTTACAAGCCAGATTTACAGCTGACGCAGATATTCATCAATGATCCGGTTGCAAAAATTTGCTCCCTTTTTTAACAGACTCCAAACCATGGGAAGCTATCAATCCGACTGTTTTTTATTGTATACTACCTTTGACTCGGGGCTTATATTTTTTTATGAGTTGAAGCCTATGTGTTATTCATATGTATAAACTATGTTCCTGTAAAGTTTCATCTAAATACGTTGAGTTGTTTTTGCCTGAGAGTAACAAACCATATACTTACATCCAATCTTACAAACTTTCGAATTTATGAAGTTAGAAGGATTTATTTAGCAATTAATTGGCCATTGACGAATAGATTTTGATGGTCCAATTTTTGAAAAGGTAGATCATAATTCTGAAGTGGTTCCATTTGAAGATTACAATCCGATGAGTAGTTTTATAATAATTGTTATCCTATTAAATTATAAATGCGAAAGTTTCTGTTTGTTTGTTTGTTACTACTTTACGCGAAAAATGCTTTTAAAAAAAACTTTAAAAAAAACCCGTTCTCTTTGTCTCCGTTTCCGTTCCGGTCTCTAGAGGATATGGCACACACAGGGCAACTTGGATTCGATCCCGAAAAAATGTTCCTGTGGTGCCAATAAGCACGCGGGCAATGGCTAGTGTTTAATATAGCATTAACTTTCATTAACCGACTTCTTATCGAGTCGTCAAAAATAGTCTTTGACTTTTGTTCTACTATTTATGTTATCTATATAAAAAGTTATGAATATTTTTTTTGTTTTGTAAAATGCTGTTTATATAATAAGTACGGTATTATTATTATGTCCATAGCCGTGGGGCTGTACACGGAATGTTCCTTTGCCTTGTTTAGCTGTTATTTTTATCTGTGTATCTTGCGTCATGTATATTTTATATCGTGTCATGTTTGGTGCCATGTATGTACCAACTCTGTTGTGGAAAATGTAATGACACTTTTTATGAGGTTTTTTATGCCGCGGTATGGAGACATCGCCGCGTCGCTCGAAATTATTAGGCTATATTAGCATTTTTATATTTACAGGAAAAATGTAATTAAAATTCGACTGAATTTCAATTTTTAACGTTTTTTAAGATATACAGAAAATCTGCATACATAAAAATGAATCTATCATCACCCTTGGTCGTCGCATTACCTCCATCAGAGCCTTTACCATGAGTTAGAATAGATTTCGTTCGGTAAGTTACGTGTCGAAATCTGTGGAATTTTTGGTCTAAAAATGTGTTTCTCTTAGTTACTAATAGAGGCACTGTTCAAAGTATTAATACAAATAATTTACAGAGTCGGTAAAAAATATAGTAACCTTACATACATACATACATACATACATACATATCTTCACGCCAAGTCCCTTACGGGGTAGGCAGAGAGTATCGAGTGCCAGACCTCACGATCCTGACAAACCTGTCTTGCTTCCTTCACATTCATAACCATTTTCATACAAACACGCCGGTTTCGGAGACTCTTGAAACCACCCTCGGATAATATCCGATTGATCTGATCGTGAAATGTCAGCCTTGGTCTCCCCGGGTACCTACATCCATCCACATTCGCATTGTATATCTGCTTTGTCAATCTTTCATCTGTCATTCTTTCCACTTGACCGAACCAGCGGAGCGCCCTTTCGCATTTTAACAAAAACACTTTCTTTTGATCCCACTCTTTCTCAGATCTCACTGTTACGAATATATTATAGTAAACTTGACGCGCCGTAAACTCATATTAAGGGCTCAAGTAGCCCACTTTTGAAGCTCGATTCATGCAATATTGGAAATTGGAATAGAGTATGTCATTGAAGGTACTCTTGAAGACAATACTGACTAATTAATAACAATTAGTTATTAGTAGACAATAAATTAATTTATCGGATTCGTTGAATTTATTTGTAACTACATATTAATAATAGAAGGTGGGAGGACGACATCAGAAAAGTGGCGGGTCCAATTCGGACCCGCATAGCGAAAGATAGAATAGAGTGAAAATCTTTAGAGGAGGCCTATGTCGAAAGATAAGCTGAAACGTAGAAACGACCGTTTCCCGATACATAATTTATGTAAAAGAAAAGAAAATGTTGTAAAGTAAACATATATGTAAATTCATTCTAAAAGAAAATATTATTAATAATCCGCTAGTACTGTGTTTAAAAGTACCGAAAATGACATGTACGTATCGAGATTCTAGTTTGTTTGTTTGTATTGTTACCTCAGCGGATCTCGCCAGGATAACTTAAGACCACTGCTGATTTTTTAACAAACTTTGAAAAAAAGTATGTATGTGTTATGTATGTTAATCGATTTGTTCGTAATTTCTGAATCGATTTGAAACATACTTTTTACTTAAAAAAGCGTATGTACTTCCAACGTCAGAGGATAAGTAAAGTTCACTGCTGGATTTTATAACCCGACTTCGAAAAAAAGTTTATACATGTTTTTTCATGTGCCTTAATCGATTTATTCATCATTGCTGAACCGATTAAAATAACTCTTTTTTTATTTGAAAAAGCGACTTGTAAATGTACTTATTTGGTTTCATTGCCACTAAGTATGGATTTAATGATTGAATCTCAGGGAAATTGAGAATAATTGATGATTTTTGTGTACTTAGATGACATAATATTTAAATCGAAGTCGGTGTATGTTAGTATTGATTTGTCCACGTAAACTGATATCTTATATATAAAATTCTCGTGTCATAATGTAGTAACCGTACTCCTCGGAAACGGCTTTACCGAATTTCACTAAATTTTGTATGTATATTCAATAGGTCTAGAATCGGCCATTATTTATTTTTCTTACCCCTACGTAAAACCCAATTTGTTTACTATAATCACATTAAAAAATAGAAGAAGAACTTCTGCCAAATCAGCTAGTGATTATAGAAAATCGCGGCCCATTTATCTAGCTATTATCCATGTCATAAAAAAAGAAAGTTGTATTATCTTTTTACATATTTGCGTAAGTACCAGTGCCGCAAAAATATTCTACAAATGGTTCTAAATTGTCTAAATAATTGAGATAGCGCTCATGCGGTTTCTATTTTAACCAGCGAAGTAACCAACAAAGAGCCTGTCAAAATAATATCCGTAGCGAACGTACACCTATAGTCTCCCCAACCCTGTACCTGAAGGCTTGACATTAGCGCGCCTCCCTCCGGCGTCCTCGTCGAGGGATAAGGCACAGCGAGATTCGAGTGGAATCGTAAAGGGTGTCGAGAGCGGCGAACAAGTAAGGACGACTCTTCGAGGCGTCTGGCTCGCGTGCCAATGAAGTACGTCTACCTACAGGCCTATTGTGGAGTCAGCGCGTTTTCTGCTACGTTTTTCCTTCGAAAATATAGCCAGCCTGACATTTATGGGTGCGCTTTTTATGCTGTGCAATTTGACGTTCTATTTTGATTAATGTCATTGATGTTTTAATAATCTGTGTCTATGTAAGGTCCTTACGAAAGTGTTAAAAAATTTCCGTGCCAATGAAGTACATCTACCTACAGGCCTATTGTGGAGTTAGCGCGTTTTCTGCTACGTTTTTCCTTCAAAAATATAGCCAGTCTGACATTTATACTCGTAGATGCGCTTTTTATGTTGTCCAATTTGACGTTTAATGGTTGAATAATGTCATTGATTCTTTAATAATCTGTATTTCTTCTATGTAAGGTCCTTACGAAATGTGTTCGAATTTTAAGAAAGTGGTCAGTAAAAGTAAAGTATCTTCACGTCCATATCCCCGACGTGGTAGGCAGACGCAAAACAGGGCACTCATGAATAGCCGTAGACACTAAGTCCCACAATTTGGTAGGTGAGCCTATGACCAACCGAGCACATATCCAATTCCGGGTAAGGTTTTTTTTTTAAATTGAAAATACACCTTTTCTAGTTCTGTTACAGTGGTCAGTAGGTACATCTAATAAAAGTTGTCTACATAAAAATAACTTTGTTCAAATAACTTTTGCTTTTTAATTTAGAAAATTTCTACTTACATTTTTTTTTATAGAAGAGGAGGCAAACGAGCAAGTGGGTCACCTGATGGAAAGTGATCACCTCCGCCCACGGATATCCGCAACACCAGGAGTATCACAGATACGTTGCCGACCTTTAAGGAATAAGTACGCTTACATAGTGCTTAACTCTTCCTAAACCAAAAGTCATTTAAAGTCATTAAGTTTTTTATTTTTTTTAAGAAAGTACTGAACATTGACTGAAAATTTTGACAGTTATTTTGGAAGGACTCTATATATAAAAATTAATATTTAGTTCTACCGTCATCGCGTCACGCGTTAATGGACGGCAGTCGGCACAGAAATCAAAGTATCTTCACGCCCGTATCTCGGAGAAGTTAGGCAGAACTAGAATGGATACCTATTACTAACAGCCCTCATTCAATCCCGGGCATAGAATGAAACATTGTCGCTGATTTTTTTATTTTGTTAGCTATTGTTAGAAGAAGGATAAATAAAAAAAGCTCAGTGGAACATTACAAACTTTAAGAATTCAATATTCAAAATTAAGACAGGACAAAGTATGTCGAGTCAGCTTGTATTTTTTTTATAAAATAGGAAGCAAACAAACAGACGGATTTCCTATTGGGAAGAAATACAAGTCCGCCTATAGACCGCGAAGATTCTAGTAGTGAACTAAACAAGACGGTAGAATGCACTGACGTTTTGACTAGGTCT
The DNA here is from genome assembly GCA_002245475.1 of Calephelis virginiensis. Classification (NCBI taxonomy): domain Eukaryota; kingdom Metazoa; phylum Arthropoda; class Insecta; order Lepidoptera; family Riodinidae; genus Calephelis; species Calephelis virginiensis. The sequence continues at coordinate 29,121 of NJDC01005506.1, forward strand.
AGAAATTATGAAAAAAATGATGTGCGAAAAACGTAGCCCTTGTTTGTAGTTGGGTAATAAAAGGATCTGACTTCCTATAACATAAGGAAGCTTTTCTAACCATCAGGAGAGCATCCTCTGTCTATATGTGCTATTGTATATAATACTGTCTTCCGCGACTTGGTAATCAAATATTTTATACTTTCCAGTGTTAGTGTTAGTCTGATGTACTATATCAACTATATATGTAGTACTCTAAACTATATTACAGTGAAGTTTCATCTAAATGAGTCCAATAGTTTTGGCACGAAAGTGTTACAATAATCCATCCATCCATCCTCCCAAACTTTCACATACGTACACAGATGTAATTATTACAAAATCAAATTTTGACAACGTAAAATTTAGTCTATAAGAGCATCCAGTCAATTTTAATACAATTTGTATGTAAGTAAGTAATAATAATAAGTAAATAAGTAAATAAGTAACAGTAATAAGTAATAGTAAGTAAGCAATTAAAATAACTAATTTGATTAATACCTATTAAAATATTTGCACACCATAAGTTGGTAGAATATGTTGGAACGCCTAAATAATTTTGTAATATCTTTGTAACATTCATATTCCGCAAATAAATATTGTGAGTTGTTATATAGCCCTGATGATGCTTGTATAGCGAAACCGGTTGGCTAAACCATAAAAATAAAAAATAATAAAAATATAGTGGAAAGTACAAGTGTTTCTAAGTAAATTGCATCAAGAATGGAATTCCACCAAGCACCGACGATAAGAAGTATAGGAAATATTTTTCTTTTCTTTAGAACATAAGCAGCCCTTACATGACTATTTCGCTGACCTTAAAAACTGAAAATGTGAAAAGTTTGTTAATATTACACATGTACTCGGATAAATATAACCTTCATTCAGCTCTATAAAAATGACAGAGCTGCTGAAGATGACCTTTTGGCTCGTGGATGGATTTGTGATAACGAACGCGTCACGTACGCAAGGATACGAGTTCACTCCGTTACGGATATCATCCAATCTCGTAATGCCGATCATCCACCTGAGCTTTTTTTTATCTCTGACTCTTTATTCAATTTACATAAAAAGTGGGGGCCCTCAATTGATATTGAAATGATCTCGTTAGTTGTAGTTTGGTGGTATTTTATGTTATTGGATTTTACTAGTTCAGTAAGTGACAACTTGGTGGTAGAATGCTCTGTAGTTGCTCATCCGAATTGTAGCACCATCTTACCTTTTCTTGCCATTGTATCGTCAGTTCTGACCATTGTCATATACTGTTGTCATATCCTAGTACATTTGCATTTGCAATGGTATTTGGTAAAAGGTATAGATTTTGTTAAACAATCTGAATCTAACGGACAATGACGCGCCAGCAACGTTGTTGTCCATGGGTGACAGTTGTCGCTAACGGCCATTTTCAATTACTTATTCACAGATAAAGACTGCCCTGGTAGAATTTTGTTGCTGTTTTGTTAATCATTGAGTAATCCTAAAGTTAAGAATAATCTCAAAAAAAAATCTACATCGAAATTAGTTTATTTATTTTAAAAGTTATGATGCTATAAACAGACACACGCACGCTCGCGCAAGCAAACACGCACACACGGACGGACGGACGAACGCACGCACATGCATCGCCAGTCAAACTTACCTACAAAACAAAAGTATCTTCACGCCCATATTCCCGAAGAGGTAGGCAGAGGTACAACCAAGGCACCCACGACTAGCCGAAGACACTAAGTCCCACAATGTGTTAGGTGGCAAGCCTATCGCCAACCGGGCACATTTCCAATCCCGACGAACATTTTTTTTTATTAGAAAATTGGAAAAATCCAATTTTCTTTTTGTTGGCCGACCCGGGATTCGAACCCGGGACCTCATGCAGTCAAGTCCAACACCCGGACCGCTAGACCACAGAGGCGATGCCCCTACAATACCCCTCTTTTTGTGTCGAGGGTTAAAAAATAACAGTGGTTGCCTGGTAACTGATCTGTAGTAGCTGTATTATCTTAGATTGGTTATTGGAATTAGCCGTTAGAAGGAAGTTGCCTGCTTGTTTGCTATCTTTTGTTATAAAAAATCTACTAAATAAAATCTTTACACCTTGTTATTTGTAATTGACTTTGACTCGGTAGTATACCTATAGTCTAAATTTGGGTACGAACATTTTGTATCCATTGTGAGACGCGCTCTCAGCCCTAAGTAACGTCCGATAAATGGTTCACTCAACGGAAAGATGTATAAACTTAGTCACGCATAGGGTTGCCAACCGCACTATAAAAATACAGTACTTACTATAATATGTAATATGTAGCTGTATGTGTATATTTAAAGTGTTGTACTATTTTTAGGGACTCCGTACCATACGCTGTTGAAGAAATATATTATAGTGTACGAAAATACTGCATCTTTTATTAATGTTAATGTTTAACAACATAAAACAGACTAGACTAGACTCGAGAGCTTTCAAAATAAAATAGAAAAACAGATACCGCAATTTAAAAAAAAAAACGTTAAAGAACGAAAAACATACTTCAAAAAAGAGTAAAAGATACAATTTACTCTTGTTTATTCTTCCCATTACATACTATCGCCTCTATGGTCTAGCGGTCTAGATGTTGGACTTGACTTCATGAGGTCCCAGGTTCGATGCCCGGGCCCGAAAACGAAAATGTGGTTTTAACAATTTGCTAATAAAAAAAGGCTTGCTACCTATCACATTGTGGGACTTAGTGTCTTCTGCTAGTCGTGGGTACCCTGGTTGTGCCCCTGCCTACCACTTCGTGGATATAGGTGTGAAAATACTTTATAACATACTATATTTTTAAAAGATGCTCTACTTTTATTTTATTTCTTAAAAATTCTGTTTTCAAACAAAAAAATGTTGGCAGCCCTAATCACGCATTGTGTTATTGAATACCGACCCCGAATTCTACTCCGTGATCGAACTTTATCTTATCTTATAACATACCTACGCGTTTGGTTTCATGGTATAAAACTATGTTTAACAGCCCTAGTTTATAAATGAAAGGCTCAAATGTCATGTGTGTAGTGAAAATTGGTGAAATTGAATTTTTAATATTGCTTGGTTGTTTGGGCTGTAGCCGAACCTATTACAAGGTCACGGTGTTGGTGATCAAGAGAATGGATGAGGACATTGAGTTAACATATGTTATGTTGTCATTATCATCAGTCTCGAGTTTACAGTAGGTAAACATATAGGTTATTCAGCTTACAAATCCAATAAAAACTTTCTCTCTGGTTTAGTGGTCCTTGGTTGACGTTGACTACGTATGGTCTCAGGTTCGTTACTAGTTCGGGCAATTTAAATAGGTTTTTTTTTAATTTTCTATTAAAAAATAACTTTGCTTGGGACTGGATAAGTGTCCAGTTCGTAATACCTATGACATTATGAAAATTTTACATTGGTTTATCATGGGTAAAGTAACAGGGCGTACCTCTGCATATCTATTCAGGAATATTAGCGTGTAGATAACGTTTGAGCAGAAATCCATTTTTTTTATAGTCACTAAATTTTACGGTCATCTTTGTGACTATAAAAACAAACGCCATAGTAAAGTAAATCCTTTCAAAAACTCAAACTCAGCACACAGCGAGAAACTAAGAAGACATTTTAATCTAGAAAGAATCTTATTACTCAGTGTCTTCGGTTAGTTATGAGTGCCCTGGTTGCACTTCAGCCTACCTCTTCAGGGATTCGGAGGTGAAGATACTTTAAAGGTGTTTTATTTTTTCCTAAAGATGCTGAAGTTAAGAAAACTTGTCAATAACCCAAGAGATGTTAGTTTTAACTGAGACTAAAAATTCTAGAAATTCATGTAGGTATCTATAGTTGAAACGTTATTAATCTGCTTAGCTAAATTTTTTTTTGAGTGGCTAAACATCTTTTTTTTTCAATAGGAGTATTGCAACACCATTTCGGTTTAATACCAGTCCATCTTTCTTATTGTATTGATTGATTTTTTCATAAATTGTAGGTACTGATTGACTGTTTGTCCAGCATGTCAGGACTTGTTATTCCTAAAGTAGACATATTATCTAAATGAATACAAAAAAAACTATACCTAGTGATTGCTATCAAATATGGTAACTTTATATCATAAATAATAGCTACTATTAACTATGTAAATAATTACTACTTACTAATTTCTCCGTCTCCGTCTAGCGGTCCGGGTGTTGGACTTGACTGCATGAGGTCCCGGGTTCGAATCCCGGGTCGGCCAACAAAAAGAAAATTGGATTTTTCCAATTTTCTAATAAAAAAAAAATCTTGGTCGGGATTGGAAATGTGCCCGGTTGGTGATAGGCTTGCCACCTATCACATTGTGGGATTAAGTGTCTTCGGCTAGTCGTGGGTGCCTTGGTTGTACCTCTGCCTACCTCTTCGGGGATATGGGCGTGAAGATACTAATTTCATAGGACTTTGTAGTTTGTGGGCCTTTTTTCGTGTAAAAAAGATACCTATCCTACTAATCTTATAAATGCGAAAGTTTAAGAGTATGTATGCATGGACGTTTGTTACTCTTTCACGCTGGAATAGTTGAAGGGATTTGTTTGAAATTTGGAACACATATAGACTGTGGCCTGGATTAATATATAGGCGACTTTTAATCACGATCGCGTAACGTACTCCAGTGAAAACCCGAATGCAGCCGCAGGCAACAGCTAGTGACTAAATAATTATTTCCAGTTGAGTATTTAAGCGCAGTAGAACTGCAAAAACCGACTTCGCTTTCGAAATAATGTCATCTAAGTATACAAAAATTAAATATTTCATTCGATTTCTCTGGAGTTCATTCAATCATCAGATCCAACCTTGGTGGCAATCGGATCTACCCCTTCTTTCTTACTCAACTTTTAAATGAAAAAAAAAATTGACATTGGTTCAGAAACGATTGTGAAAATTAACACATAAAAAATATAGTAGTCGAACATTTACCCTCCTCA